>VDFB02086081.1:190591564-190613304 GCA_007258455.2 Sequoia sempervirens | reverse complement strand
TTTTTATCAAGTTGCAAGTTTATAGAGTCAGTCATCTTTTACAAGGGTCATTGTTGTCAATTGGTTTGTTGTCATTTTGGAATCTAGGTGGGTTTGTCCTATTTTCAAGTCACTATTGCAGGAATCTAGTCATGGTTGTACTACGAAATAGAATGTTTTTAATCTTGTAGGTTACAGAGCCACTACCATCTTAGAAGGAAGGTCACTATTGTTAAAATGTGCCACGATTGTCCAAATTTTGGGTTGCTATTGTTAAGAAAAGAGTCGCTACTATCTAGAAATTAAGACTTTTATACCCTATCTTCAAATGGTCATATATTGGTCATACGGAAGCATTTTTCAATTCTTTCTTTAAATGGGATAGAATTTTGTGATCTTTACAATGGTATAGGTGTTTTTTAGTTTTTTTATAGTTAAATTTTCCCTTGGTGCAGCTAAAGTTAACTCACATTGCAATTTGGTCTAGGTTGTAGGGTTTTGATGCTTAATCAATTATCTAACCCTAACATCTTTTTTTCTTGATTTCATCCACCATTTGCAGTATGAAGAATCTGAAAAGTGTTTATTAACACTCATTTGGATGAATGGACAAAGACATCAAAAGCTCAAACTTATAACAATTTTCTTACAACACCTTATTCAAAGATCAATTTATTTTTAAGCATTTGAATGGGTGTTTGAAGTCTCTAACATTTGAATTTGTTGCTTTAAAACATGAATTTCTATCTATAACATTTCATTTGGGCTTAAAAATCTAATTTTGATGGGAAAAAATTGGATTGCAGCATTTGTATGTGTGTTTAAAGTCTCTAAAATTTGAATTTGGTGCTTTAAAACATGAATTTCTATCTATAACACTTCATTTGGGCTTAAAATATAATTGCGATAAATTTTACATCGTGTCTTCCGTGATTGGCAACACAAGTGTGTATACTCCCCCCTTGCATCTTTTTGATAATTTTGGGTGACAAGAAACACTTTGAGCTTTTTTCATTTTTTTGTTGGTCATCCCTTTATTAAGATATGGGATTGCTTATGAGACACATCCCACAATTGAGAATTCATAGGCAACCTTAAAAGCATGCTTACCAATAGGCTATATAAAGTGTAGAAAGTGAAAGCAAGTAGTGTGAATCTAAGGCATGAATGCAATAACATGTCAATCCTTATGTGAATGTAATTAGTTGCACAAGATAGGCTAGAGACTTAAGTGGCTCACATATTTGATGCATAGCTCTAGTGTTCACAGTTATCATTACACACCTTGTATCTAGAAACCAATCAATGTCTTTTTGAAATGTTCTTTAAAGAAGTGCTTGGGAATAGCATCATTCCTAGAAGTTACTTATCACATCCAGTTTATATTTGAGGCATAAGGCTTAAGAGTTTATTCTCTTTTACAAAGCTAGAAGTAAGATGGTACATTTCCTTGATATGTCCTATTTGACCCTTTAGAGATTCGGATTCATCACTCTTTCGGGGGTGAGGTAAGCTTATGATAAAGAATGTACCTTTATTCCTTAGGGGGTAATTTCACTGATATTCTTTAAGCTCTACTAATGGATCTTAATAGAAGAAGGAACACAAAATATCCCCCTCTACCATTGAGTTATTTATTGCGATAATTTCTATTTGTTGTATTCATCACTTGCTATCAAACACATCTCCTAAAACATCAAACTTCAAACATTCAAACTTGCAAACTTATCAAAAAGTGTCATCAAATTGGAAACTATCAAATAGAGTCGCTACTGTGCATTTCTACCACTAATGCCTTAGAATATTATCACTATCATTCTAGCATATTATCCTAATCAACCTAACATTTAATCACTACAGTCTAAAATTTTCCTGCTATTGTGCATTTGTTTTCTATTCCTATCACTGCATGTATGCCAGTCATTATCATAATAGAACTGCTCTTGTCAAGACTACCACAGTCATTTCTTAAACAAAACCACTATTGTCATAATTTTTGCTGCTATCATCCTACTTTCTAGCACATCTCAAAAAATTTCAAAGACTGGATTCAAAAACATTTGCCTAATACCTTATGCATTTGTCAGAAAACACTATCATCATTGGACCTATACATTCATCTATACACAATCCAACATCACCACCCTACATTTCAAACTTGGTTTACCTAGGTTTTGTAACAATCACCTTTTGAAAAGAACATAAAAAACAAACTTGCATCATATCCTATCAACATCCTTCATATCACCATCAACAATCAAACATTAACCTATTCTTAGACACATATCAAACATAGAAAATCAAACCATCATCTTGCTATTATTTTCATCACATCACCATATTCACTAGTAGTCTTGTAGATTTAGTGGATATTAGCACCTCCCTAAGTTTCTAGGCTATTAGCATCAAGCTTTACTTGCAACCTCACAACTAGTTCAAGTAGAGAAATCAACATATCCTCCACCATAATCCTTGAGAAATAGAAAAAATATCAATCCAAATCTTGTGCATCTTATGTCCTAGAATAGCATCATATCAAAACATCAAATATCCACTCATACTCTTATCCTATGGTTTGGTCATCTAACATCATAATGCCATTTCTGGAAAAACTTCATGGGCCTGATACTATGGCCACAAACTACTTTGAGAAGAACTGGAACAATGGTGAAATTATCCTCTTTGGGAGAAAGGTGAAGCTAGATGAGAAAATTATAGGGGAGGTGACTGGAATGTCCACTGAGGGTGTGAATTTTTATCATGATAGAAGGTATTTTGACGAGGCGATAATCAAATTCCCTAAGAAGGAAAAGGAGAAAATGAAACTAGTCAAAATTTCCAATAGCTATTTCAAAATTTACACCATCAAGGCGTTGTGGAGAAAGGTGCTTCGTGTTATAATGGAGTATATTACCTTGGACGGGAGGTTCACCAGATTTTATGGTCATCACTTTGCTATTCTTAACCACTTATGCCATAAGGTACGGATTCTCTTGCCTCACATTATTCATTCTGCTCCTCAAGAGAATAGCCTTGAGACCATAAGAAAGTCCAAATATATTACCCTATTTTCCATCCTACTCCAGAGTTAGTTAATATATGAACATCTATCAAAGCCTCAATTCTTATCCAAACTCACTCCATGACATTTGCTAAGGAATAAGGACACAGACAGCTGGGGTTTGTAGAATCATCTTTCTAGAGAGAATTGTTGAAGCCCACTCATCCTCTGAGCTGTTTGGTAAGAAAACCCAGCCTAGAAAACCCCAGCTTGCTAAAGTTAACCTTGAGACCTACCCCGACTACCCTATCCCCTTAAAGAATCCCGCTCTCAAGGGCTCCCCTACCAACAAGTTGGTGTCCTACTATGACTCTTGAGACAGTCGAACCCTCAGTTAGTAGTAGAAACTATGTGCCCTCCCTTCCGGGCCTACTGAAGCTGATGTACTACTCTTGAAGCCTCCATCTAGATGATGTTAACTCTATTTTAGATCAATTCAGTCAGTAAACATTCTTGCTCTATAAGAAATACATTGGTGAAATTTTTAGGGTTTTTGCAAAAATGGGTCACCAAAAAAATTAATGATCTTAATCAAATAGGTCAAAGTTGAGGAACTAATAGAACCTAAGTTGGCTGCAATTTTAGCAACTTAAGAAGTTGAAAAATTTGGAAAAGAACAAGATCGGAACGGAGAATGTGACACTAGGGAAAAAGTATAAGACTCGAAGTCGAAATTGTCAAAAATGTACGGACATGAAAACTATCAGTGGAACAAAACCATAAAATGGCTAGGCACAACGCCATCATCATCAATGCAATGTTTGAAAAGTTGGAAAAGTCACAATAGGGCTTGATGTTTGCTGACCTGGAAGAGGACAAGGATAAAAGCAAGAACGAGGACCAAGGTATATTGAAAAGGACCTGAGCCAACCTTAAAAGGAAAGTTCCTCCTACTACTCAGATGGTTCAGATTTTAAAGAGGCGGGTTCAAGATATGAACGATTTGGAAGCTGAGATTACAGATTTATTAAAGGCCCAAATTTAGTTGTTGCTATGTTTTGTCCGGCTTTTTGTTAAGGGGTTTCATCATCTTTTGTGCTGTGGTTTCTTGGTTTCTTTTTGTTTTTACAGCCTTTCTACTTATGGTGTCTTTGATGTTCTTATATTTTGTTTGTAAACTTTGTGGTTTCGGGTCCCTGTAAAACCCATTTTTTCCTCTTTCAAAAACATCATAATGTCATTCATCAAACAACATCCAAAATCAGCTCATCTCCTCATCATAGGTTTGAGTAGAAAATTTTTGTCATACTATAACATCAAACTTGATAATCCAACTATCCAAACATCAATTCATATCAAACAACCAACATCCTTTGTCCAAAAGGTTTACACACATCCCCTTTGTATGTCATTTTTCCAAACCAAATCTCAAATCAAAACACCATCCCATTGCCATAACTTGTCATTTCAAACTCACCAAGGTCTATTGTGCACATTTATTACAACCACATGATCACAACATACAACATCTAATCTTGAAATCAGCAAATACATGTCAACATTAATTTATTACTCAAATCTAGTTCCACATTATACACCCATAGGGACATCATACCTTACCAATTTCAATGATATATCAAATATGCATTCTCCTAATAAAATTTTTGGAGCATCTTGTCACATGGCAGATTTCAATCAAGGTCAAAACATACAATTCTATGATCAAATCATGAATCTTCCTCAATCCAACATCATATTGCCAAATCAATACATCACAAACACAAACATGTCAAATAATCACATAGTGAATTATGGGATATATTTGTTCACACTTCAACAAAGTCAAATGCCACATGAAAATCAAATCCATCAACAATATCAACCCCCAAATCAGCAATATCTACATCAAAGTCATCAAAACATGGATTCATATCATCAACACAATGTTCAATGTCAAGACATTGCACATCAACAACAATTATTTACATACCATAACACCACTAAACATGAATACACTCCTTTAGGGGAGCCAATTGAGGTGATGTTAAACACGTTAGTCCATGATAAACTTATCACACTTCTAAAATCATTATGTAATTAAGAACCTCAATTCAAAACTCTAGGGTACGATGACAAGGCTTATTGTGAATATCATAGAACAAAAGTTCATGACGCATCAAACTGTATTAAACTCAAAAATTTCATCCAAGACCTTATCGATCAAGGAGAAATAATTATTGAAGAAAACATCCAAGGTTCAATCACCACTGATAACATTGACAATATCTCTACCTCAAATGTTGAAGAAAATGATCAAGATTCATCTACCAAATACCACATTGAAGATCTCTTTACCTCAAATAATGAGTTAGAAGATAGATATTTTTTCAAAAAATGATCAAGTTAATCCATCAGTGTCTTAACATCCTTTGATCTCATGGTTGAAAACATTGAAAAAATCTCTACCTCAATTGTTGAGGATAACACCCAAGATCCATCTACTAATGGTCGCATTGGCAATATCTCAATACCATCTAATGAGCAAGATGACATATCTCAATAATTTATCCCCAATCATGATCAAAATGCTTCACCAAAGTCTAGAAATGGTCCTTTCCAAGACATATTGACATCATTTGACCTCATGGTTGCTGATATTGAAGAAATCCTTAATTCAATACTTGATCTAAATTCATTTGAAGATCAAGATAATCTTAAACCAATACTCATGCCTAAGGAAAACATTCAAGAAAACCTTGCAAACAATCCATCCTATGAAATTGACCCATGTCAAGAGCTTGATCCAAAGTATATCAAAAGAAATTATCAAATCAATCAAGATCAAGGATCCATGTCTTCTCAAGATATAATAGGTCTATTCCAATCTGATATGGAAGATAACTCTGATAAAGGCTCAAATCAAAGATCCACATCTCCAAGGTACTACAATGATTTAATGGGTATCTTCCAATCCATACAAGATTTTACAAACAATGATCATATCCATATATCACACATGCCTATATCTACCCATGAGATGTTTACTCCTAAAGTACATATAGATGATCTTCATCTAAAACAAGAGTCTCATAATTTTGACATCATTACCAAGGAACAAGAGCCTCTTACTCTCAACTTCATTAAGAATAAACAAGAGTCTCCTACTCTTAACCTCTTTACACATGATCAACGCATAGAAAAATCCATAGACATATTAGAAATTGATAATGAAGAAGACTTCTACATGAATGGTGAATTAGAAACTGTTGTCACAAAGTATTGTACCCAGATGCTAAGATTGGAGGCTCAGCAATCCCATGAAACATGGAAACATCTTTGAGCCTATGGATTTCTCATGATGAAGATGAATCTCTAGATTATGGGTTGGTTCCCCTTTAGATCTCCTAGAAACTAATGAATTTTGTGGGAAAAAGGAAGAAGGATAGTTGATAAAAGGGAAAAGCTAACTCTAGGAGGTGACGCACCAAAATGTAACTAACATATAACTTGATTCACAACTATTTCTCAAATGATATGTTTACATAGCTCAATTTGGGAAATCTAATCACATAAATACTTCATAAAAAGGCCTGATAAATCTATCTTCTTTGAAGGAAAACAATGTTTTCACAACCTAGAAGATAAGACAAATCAATGGCACAACCTATGACCTGTGATGATTCATAGATTTTATATACATGCAACCATGAATGAGACAAAAATTTAAAAGGTTTTGATACTAATACACATCAAATTTTCATTAAAATTATTTGTAAGAGACACAACACTTGAAATAGAGAAGGTAAACACCTGATTTTATTGAATAATAGAAGGAATCTCTACAATAGATGAAAAATAAGATAAAAGATCTACTGTTGTATTAAAATTTTAAAAAATAAGTTAAGTTACAAAACTCTAAGTCTCTCTACAATGTGTAGAGAGGACAAAAAGCAAGAACTAAGAAAAAATCATAAGCTTTCCCTCCTATAGTACATAATCAGCCTCAAAATTCCAAGAGGAGTCAATTGCACTCCAAAATATCCCTCTCAAGATGTTGCATGAGAAAAATAGAAAAGCCTAAAAAAGAGGGCTCATAACTACTCCAATTTGAACTAATTTAGCTCCAAACTCCCCCTCTCAAGCTATTTGATCAAAGAGAACTCCAAAAATACTTGAGTTTGACTTGAAGTCAAAGATAGAACTCCAAATGCATGCATAACACCTCAGTTAAACTAATTCTGACTCAACTCTCCTTTTTCACATATTTAGAGGGAATCTATTAGTCTATTTTAACAAGTATGAAAGGTAACACTAATAGTTACTTATCTTAATAAATGTTAAAACATCCTAATATCACATTTTTTCTAACAAGTACTAATGTAATTAATTGATCATTGCCTTAATAAGTGTTAAAATAAACTAATACATGCCTTGTGAGTATGAAAGGAAGGAGAATATTCTATTGTTGGGTGCCAAAATTTGAAGAAAGACCATAATTGTGATATTAAGGTAAATACTCTACTAGGAAAATGTCAAGAAAGGTCTTGACCATGGCCTAAGTATTAACCATCATGTAAATTTTATGAAATAAAAGTGAAATAAAGCACTTTGGTCAGCCAAAGTTAGGGTTTCGTTGTGAAACTCAAAAGATGCTCTTAACCCTAGTCACAAGCTCATTTTGCATCCATTTTCATTAATAATGTTTTCATCTTCTGCTACTACCACCAAGGGTTTTAAGCTTTTGAGTATTCACTGCATATTTTTGAATCTATCCCCCTTGTTGGTAAGCCACTCTCTGTTAATGGAAATGATAAGATTTTTTTAATATTCTCCAAGAAAGAAAAGATGAAAAACCCTCCATTCTTTATGTTTCTTGGTCCTTCTACTCCTCTTTGAGTATAGCAAGATCTTTGTTGTGCATATGGCCATTATCCCCTTCAATTACTTCAAGTCATGGAACTTTGACAACTATTGTTGTATGTTGTGATCCACTTTTTCCTTAACACTATCAACTGTCCTACACATTTGACCATATGTGATCATATATTAAAACTCAAGACTAAAACTCTTTAACCTGTAACCTCGATCATTTGCACCAACACTCAATACACCACCTGTTATCTTTCCAATCATCTCTTAATGCCTTCTAAGAACTTGATCCCTTATGTGTCTTTGTTGTTGGTCATGAGTTTGTTTTCATTACTATATGCATGTTACCAAAAAACTCATATTTCTCCTCACATGTATTAAGAATCTGATTTTTGATATGCATTAAGTTGATCTGAAGGATCAATATAATGCAAAGAATCTGGTAGTCATGGATTCCCATTTGAAGCTTTGAAAACTATTGCCACCATGAAGGTATATATGAGCACAATGTGCTTTGAATAAGAAAATCCAAAAAGAGACCCATTTGGACTTTGAATTTTGAAAAGATTTAACATAGAAAGCTAAAAAATTCTTATCCAAGAATCTTCCCTTTGAAACCCTTGATGAAATGGTTGAGTAGTAACACTCGTTTTAGGTTCTGATTGAAGACATGTCTAGCCATTAGAATGTGTATTATCAAACTTGTCAATAACAAATTTCTATTAATATCAGTAGATTTCCATTGACAAATTTTATGAATGTACTCTTTCTAGGATCATGACACATTGTTTTTATCATTATCAGTTCTCTTTGAAATGGTCACTGTCATTTCTTTGACTAATGGTCTGAAAAAATTTCTATCATGCTTTTAAGATTGTCAAAAATGTTAATGACTATTTCTTACTATGTCATTTTGAGGTTATAACCTTTGAACTTGAAGTGAATGTGTTGCCCCTTTTCTCTATCCTTTATCATGGGCATACTTTGACTGTACTCTTTTGTTGTTCCATGAACTTCCACTCACTCAATGAAGCTCCTTGCTTTAGTCAAAATAGTCTTCTCGTGGCATAATGGCTATCATCTTTTGTCATTTCTTTAACTCTGATCCTTTGAAGTGATTGTACTCTTTTGATTTGGCAGATATATTATCATTGATTTTCCTTCCCATTTTTCCCTTTATGATAGTATAGTGGCACTTTATCACCTTTTTGATGTGTGACTATGTTGGAATATCAATTCAAGATTTTATCATTTCCCTTTTTAATACCACTGTCTTTGATTTAATCTTTCCACCATCTTGCAAAACCACCTTTTAATATTCACAATCATAAATCCATGATTGTGACTGATTCAATATGAATATCCTCTAACCATTTGGTCATTGATTGTTCCTAGATACCCTATTTTGTATCTCAATGAAAACAAATTCGATCTTTATTGCATACCTTGCCTCATTGTGATTGTCATGGTACCTTAATTTGGTTGTGCTTATACATGAACTCTTCCTGTGTAACTTGCACTATCACCATTCCTCTAATAACTCTCTTTTACCACCTTCATAGAGTCTATTTTCTTCATGCTTTTAGACTGTCCTTAATAGAAAATACTACCCTTGCATTTTTCCTCCCTAAGAAAGCACCATGAAAATAACTATCTTCTTCTTGTGATTGTGCTTGAAATGATTCTATACTATCTTCTTTTCTTATTGTCTATAACCTAAAAGAGGATAGATTATTGTTAAAAAGTGGCAATATTGCTAAGGTATACTATCATAATGATTGTCATACATCCATATTAACTGCTCCAAGATTTTGACTTTTCCCTTCATTATATGCACAAATTGTTGAAGGTGATAGGCAACCTGGAAGGTTGTTGAGCTTATTCAGACCAATTGATATGTCATCCATAAACAATTTCTTCATTGAAATAACTTCACCTGTTGTGACCTTCCTTTTTTTTTCCCCTGGTTCTACTATGAAATGCTTGCTACTACCATCTCATCTATTGTGTGTGATTGTGCCTTGGAAGGTGATTTTCCATTGTTCATCTCAAACTTATAATCATTCAAAGATAAATGTCCATCATTCTACAAAGGATTTCCCTTGCCCTTAAAGGACCGCTCTTTATTTTGTATACATTCAAGATTATCTTCATAAGGTTCCCATGCTATGAATTCTCTATTGATTTGTATGATAAGATTATACCTGTACCTGCACAATTAATAAATAAGTTAAGAAAAATAAGAAGCCTAGAGCTTCTCATGATGATTAGATGCTCTTTACTTTTCTTTGATCTTCATGATAACTATGTATCTAATCTTTAGACACCTTTAACTCTCTAATTTGATGCTTAAAAAGAGATAGGTTGTATATCTGATGGTTTGAAATATAAGAGACATGGAATCTTGAGATCTAACATCATTTTCTTTGTCCCTTGCAAACACTTTTGGAGCTATCAACAAAGGAATTGAAGATGCAGATGATCAACGATTGGGTTTGTTATTTAGGCAATGATGGATCTCTTTTCTCTTACATGTCTTCTTTTACTTCTAGATGTACACTTTATCTTTTATTGCATCTTATTCAATTATTCCCATGGCTTATGTGGGAAACTTAAAAGCATATTTCTTGTAATGAATTTAAACAACTACTTTATGCAAAATTTTGTGTACTATTCCTTCTTTCTATAAAGCAATTGCATAACAAAAATTGAAAATTCATTTCATGTCACTATTTGCATGGTTATAATTAACTTTAGCATAATCTTTTATGTACCTTTCTCCTTTTTCAAGTAGAAAAAATTAGTGTTTTCCGAACCTAACCTGATTGGGCTGAAAAGCACAATTAGGTAACATTTTTGGTGACTTCAGCTATATGCTTTCCTACTAAGTATCTTAAACCAGTAGCATAAACCTATCCATTGGGCATAGGAGTCCATTCATATCCTTTGCAAGTTAGAAAATCCTTTGTAACTCAACCATTAGAATTTGAACAGCAACAAACAAAACTTGAAAGAAAACTACAATGTCTCTTAACAGGGCCAACAAACTATGCAACAACACTTCCTTGAAAATGAAAAATAGAACTGAAATAGATGTGCAATCAACACTTATTAACTAAAAACTCTACTCAACTATGGTACATTTTCAAACTTTTTCTCTTCAAAAACAAAATTTTAGGCGAATCCCATTGACTACGATAGGAAACACTTATCCATTCAGATTTGAAAGTTGAAAAGCATTATGCTTCTTGCATTTAGTAATCACATAAGGGCCATCCCACATGGCATCAAACTTGGTATGCTTACCAAGTCTACTTTTAAGCTCATCCCAATTGAAAACAAGACCACCCTCCTTGAACACTCTTGGGACTGCCTTCCTATCAAAATTCATTTTCATTTGAGCCTGACAAATCTCCAAATTCCTTGGTCCTTCCTTTCTTATCTCTTTTAACTCCATCAGTTGTGCAAGCCTGATTTCCATAGGCTCTTCTTCTAACATTTCCAACTCTTTAATCAAGTTCAAGGTTGGCAATTCAACTAAAATTGGAATCTTGGCTTCTTTTCCATAAGTAAGAACATATGGTGAATTACCTATAGCTCTTTTAGGAGTAATCCTATTAGCCCACATGGATAGCTTCAGCTTGTCATGCCAAGTCCTTTGATTATCCTCAATTATCTTCTTGATAATTCTAATCAAATTCTTATTAGTAGACTCAACTTGTCCATTACCCTGAGGGTAATAATTGGATGAAGTATTAAGAAATATATTATTTTTAATAGACCAATCAGATACTTTCAAGCCAAAAAATGTCAATGCATTATTAGAAATAATGGAATCAGTAGTACCAAACCTTGCAACTAGGTCCTGATAGAATTTTAAAACAATGATCTCATTGGCCTCCTTCAATGCCACAACGTCTGACCACTTAGTAAAATAATCAATTGCAGTCAATATCCATTTGTGACCTATACTTTAAGGTGGGTTAATAGGCCCAATAAAATCAAGGCCCCACTTAGCAAAGGGTTGTTATACCTGAATTGGATGCAATGGTAAGGTTGCTAACCTTTGTTTTCCTACAAATAAAGAGCATTTATTGTATTTTCTAACCCATGCATGTGCATATTTAAACAAATAAAGCCAAAAATAAACATCTCTCATAATCTTAAGAGTTGTTGTTCTAGGTGCAAAATGACCTCCAGAATGTCCATCATGAAACTCCTTCAAAACTTTATCAATCTAATTTGGTTCAACACATCTTAACAAAACTCCATGAAAGTCCTTCCTATATAAAACTCCATCTATGACAGCATAAGGAATGGCTTGAAGTCTAAAATACCTTATTTTGTCATTGTCCAAACCTTCAAGATAGTCACTAGTGTGAAGGTAATGTATCATTTATTGGATCTTGTATATGCATAAAAATGGTCATGTCTAATTAATCCTGGCATTTAATTAAATATTTATTATTTAATTAATTAATTTCTTAATTCCTCTACATAAAAATAAATTTAATTTATTTATTTATATCGTTCACCTACTTTATTCTTCCACTTTAATTAAATAAATATCATTGTTTATTTAAATTAATTATCACATTTAAGTTTAATTAAATATTTGATTTAATTGGAACCCTAGCTTCGGTGGCTAAGTAATTAGTTGCTGACTCTGTGGAGTCGCAGTTCTAGTCTCCCCATCTGTTAATTAGGATGGTGTAGCGGCGCCCGACACCACGGTCACGTTAAAAGTTACGAGCTGCAGTTTATAGGGGAGATGCATTGCTGCGATTCTACTTGATCTAATAAAATAAAATAAAAAAATCTTTGATTTAATTGAATTTAATTCCCTTTCTTCTAAAATTAATAGTTAAATATGCTTATTTAATTAATTCCACATGTCACTTTACAAATCCTAATTAAATATTTTATTTAATTAAGAATCTTTAATTTTCTCCAAATCTTAATTAAATATTTAATTTAATTAAGAAAATCTTCCATGTTACCAATAAATGAATAATGAATTCAATAAATTCATTATTTATCTTCAAAATCTTTTCTCAAATCTCACAAAAAGATGATTTTTACAATTCATCTTTATCATCTCTCATGAAAGAGGAAACAAATCCTACTTTTTGTTTTTCTTATATTTTTCTCTCCAGTCTTCTCCATCTTCAACCGTTCGATCTGCCAGAATTATCACAGTCGTTGATCACATCATCCAATCAGAAGCTTTTGAAAACTCTATAAATACCCTTGTGAATCCAAGCATTGGTTACACACAGAGATAGATACATACATGCATTAGAGACAAAAGATCAACATTTTAGCATTATTATTATCAGTTTTAGCATTCATATGATTTAGTAATTCTAGCAATCATGTTTAGCTTAAGCATGTTAATCATATATTAGCATAGCATGCATTCATCTTTAATCTCATTCTCTAGGAAGACTATTTGTTGAGCCTAGCATACAATCTGAGAGCAAGCTAGAATCAATAAAAAAACTGGAGATAGAGGATGATAAGACAACATCAACGACATAAGACTAAGTTTGCATTCCTTATAATTGATTTTTTTTTTGATATAATGTCTTATTGGTGTATGTTTGATTTATTATTTTTTGAGTTATGAAAAACTTGAGTTTAAGCATACAAGGGCTTGTTTTAGGCATCTGGCACTCTTTTTTCAGCATATCTAGCACTTCTTTTAGCACATCTGGCATTGTTTTAGCACATCTGGCACTTCTTTTAGTGCATACAAGGACTATTTTAGTGCATATGGCCTCTATTTTAGCACTTTTATAGTTAATCTTAAAATGGCCATATCTTGATCATATTTTTGTCTTTTGAGCTTTTTTAAATGGGGTAGAATTTCTTAAAGCTATCCAATGGTGTAGGTGTTTATCAACTTTGATAGAGTTAAAGTTTTTTTGCAAATTCTTACAAATTCTATAAATCTACACATATTCTAAGAAGTTAATCTACATATAAATAAATTTAATTATTTATTTATATCGTTCACTTTCTAATTCTTCTAATTTAATTAAATAAATAAGTTTATTTAATTATTACCATCTTCTGTATTCCTCTTAATTAATTAAATAAATTCTATAATTTATTTATATTAATTATCATAACTTTGAATTTTAAATTCAAATGATATTCCTCTAAATTCCTTTTTCACATTTAATTAAATATTATGAATATTTAATTAAACACTTTCTAATTCTTTTTTCACATTCAATTAAAT
Organism: Sequoia sempervirens; assembly: GCA_007258455.2. NCBI lineage: Eukaryota > Viridiplantae > Streptophyta > Pinopsida > Cupressales > Cupressaceae > Sequoia > Sequoia sempervirens. The sequence continues at coordinate 190,599,208 of VDFB02086081.1, read as the reverse complement.
ATTCTAAATATTTAATTAGAAACTTTCCTCGCTCTTCATATAATTAAATATTCTTAAATATTTAATTAGAAACTTTCTTCACTTCATATTTAATTAAACACTTTTCTATCATCTTCTCACACATAATTAGATATTAAATATTTAATTATGGAAACTTCTAAATTCATTGTCACATGTAATTAAATAAATTTATTTAATTAATTATGAGATTTATCTTCAACTATCAACTAACTCCTCAAATGGCAACTTTCCTTCAATTTTGAGTGGAAAAGATTGTGTAGGAGGAAACATCTTCCATTATTCTCTCAACCTTCCATCTTTTTCTCAACTTCTAGAATCTCTCACCATTCATCTTGATAGGATTATTTTCGACCGTTGATCTTTTCCAACTAGATTATTACCTCCAAAACCCTATAAATATAGCCTCTTTATGAGTTGAAAAGGATCCTGGATTTGATGAATTTAGTGCGATTACTATAGTTGCATTCTAATCAGCATTTAGCAATCTTTTCAGGCATTTTTATTTCAATTTCATAACATCTTAGTTTTCATATCATAGCTTAAATCATTTAGCAAATAGACATGCATTTTGCATAAGCTCGTTCTCTGAAGTTGTCATTCTAAACAAGTTGTTGCTTACACCAACTGAGGGCCAGTACTTGCAACGAATCCTTGGAGATAGAGCACAATAAGATGCTTTCGAAGGAGCTATTGTTTTAAGAGTTTGCTTTACTTTTCAATTAGTTTCCTTTGATTTAATGTCTTATTGGTGTGTTGGTTTATATTTCTTTAGTTAATCCACATAATCGAACACACATTTTTGGCACCCACCGTGGGGCTCTTGCCCCATTTTTTTTTTATTTCAAGTTTTCTGGCAGGTTACAAAAAAAACTCGTGGTTTACCGCATACGAGGATTGTTTTAGTGCATATGGCCTCTGTTTTAGTGCTTTATAGTCAATCTTAAAATGGCCATATCTTGGTCATATTTTGGCCTTTTTTGGAGTTTTTTTTTTAAATGGTGTATAATTTCATAAGCTATCCAATGGTGTAGGTGTTTATCAACTTTGATAGAGTTAAAATTTTCAAATTCTCACATTCTCAGTGCATATGACTTTTGTTCTAACACACATTTTGTAATGAATTTTGTATAATTTACTCTCTAGATCCTGGCCTTGTACGGCCCGATTATTTATTGTTGCTTTTAGTTAAAATATATAGAATCAATCTAGGGTATCCATTTGGATTAAAATGAATAAATCCTAGGGTAGTCATTCAAATTTAAAATAAGTAATCCTAGGGTAGTCCTGGAAATATCTTACATAAAATGAATCCCATGCTTGTTGTGAAAACAATATCTTCACTTAGTGTAGAAAATTGTCATTTGAGTTTAAAATAAAACAAATTGTTTACATTTGTGATTAAATGGGTTAATAGGCTTATGCTCTACATAGCGGGTGACCAAAACAGGACTTACCTTTTCATTTTATGCAATTTTAATGCTTTATTACATCCTTTGAGGAGGCCCTGCTCTTGGGAAAAATTGCACCCAAGAGGAATGACCTAAGTGGGAACAAATAAAGCCAATTTTTCCAACCCACTATAATCAAAAGAGAATTTGGGGAAAGTCCACAATTCAACGATAGTGTGCAAGATAACGATCCCCAAAGCCTTTGTTCTAAAGGTTGGGAGGTCTCCTAAGGGATTTTATTATTGTGTCATACCGGCGGAAACCCATACCTAAGAACCTAGTGTAGTAGTCAGCTGTATGTCATTTTCGAACATCCTAATAATCCGCAGTGCAAGGAGGGAAGAATCTACCCCAAGACCTCCTACCATATAATTTCAAGGACCATTTGCTAAGGGGATTAGGTATCCCTTCCGTCGCATCATTACAGCTGGAAAGATAAAAACAAAGCGTGGCCAACGCCGAGGTGACGCCTTCTGCTTGTGAGTGCGACATAGTTCTAAGATGTGGGTTGTTGATTATTATGATGACCTGCTTGAGCACTAAGGCTGAGGTAGCGGGTATTTTTATGATACATTGCAAAAGGCAATGAAAACACTTTTTGAAAAAAAAATTGAACATACACTCATTGTTTAGATTCTAAAAATTTAAGAACAATTGTCTTCCTATTGCATGCTTTGTTTTCAAAACATTAATTTAGATAAGATCATCCAGAAAACAAAAGAAGTTGACAAATAAAACCATGACATTTATGTTAAGGGATTGGAAATCAACAATAGAGAAAAACTTGGAAACATTAGGCTTTTGCAAATTCCTTATTTTCTCAAACTAAGATCAAAACATCGCAAAGTGCATCATCACATCCATTTCTGATTTCTAGTTTAATTCCCATAACAGGATCACCATCCTTCAATCCAAGGAATCACAAACTGAAAATTAGAAATTCCTTAGTCATATCAATAGAATCCACCATTCTATTTTGATTAAGGTATCTAACAAATTGCACTCTCCCATTTGTGATCAAAGTTAGTAAAAATTTGGTATAAGCATATGCATGTTGTCACAAGGTCCCAAAAATGCAAAGAAGAAGACGAAAGAAGAGATCCACTTTACAACATGGGTGATAGGGAAGAAAATCCTTTTCATAGGTTTCATACTGGGAATAGTTAAAATGATGAAATAACCGATGAAATGATTCAAGAAGCTAAACAAGATCCATAGTTTCACATAATTTTGGACAAGATCTTCGAGAAAAATAAAGAAGGCTACTTTCTTTTATTGGAAAACCAAGGTGCCAAATTGCCCTCTGACTACGATATGGAGAAAATTAAGGAAGATCCTAAAAATACTGAAACTCCCTTAAATGATCTTAGTACTCTTACCCAACAAATAAGAGCACTCCAAAGGAAAATCAAGGAAATACAAGGGGGCACAACTAAGAAGTCCTTTTATGGAAATATGAATGTAACCTCTTCTCCTCCAAAAATGTCATCCAAATTCAATGTTTTTGAATTTTTGCAAAGGTTAAATGAGAAGCCCAAATCCAAGTCATCAAATAAAATTGGCCAATCCTATCATGTCATGCATTTATCTTCATCCCCCATAATTCAAAATGAACCTCATGATTCTTTCACCCAAGATAACAATTCCATTCAATCACCTTCTTCTATCATATCCTCTACATCAAATGATTCATTTCAATCTACACATCTCAATCAAAACATTCTTTCCACTCCATCTCATGATACCAAAATTCTACAAACCCTTCCTATCTTTGATCAAGATCCCATCTCTCAAAAACCATATGATGATCCCCTCCTTTCATTATTCACCCATGATAATCCTCTTCCATCTCAAGAACATAATTTTCTTCCAAGTTCTCTGTCCACCCCATTCAATGAATCCATAATCTCTTATGATTCTATTCCATCCCAGGAGCAAAACAATTCTTCCATCCTATCCAAAGATTCCCTTCCACCTGATGATCAATCTACTCCATCTCCTTCATCTAACAATTCTTCTCCTAGTCAAGATCAAAGTATCCCATTATCCTCATTTCAAGAGCCTCTCACACCTCTTCAAGGTATCCATGAACCTCACACCTATGAATTGGGATCCTCCACCTTTATCCACTCCAGATTACTTCCAACACTTATCCTTTCATCCATATCATATCCTCCTCAAAATGGATTCACATCTTTTTTCACAAACAATGCATATCCCATGGGTAAACGAATGTGCAAAATTATGAATTACAAAGGAAAAGGCTTAGGCCTTCATGAGCAAGGTGTCCTAGAACCCCTTTCTGTCCAAGCACATCCATATCCTCATGCTCAACCTAGGTATCCTAGTCCATCAATCTCTCCATCTATCCTAGGTCCTTATCCTAGTCCGTGGGCACTCCCATCTATCCTAGGTCCTTATCCTAGTTCATCAAACCTTCCATCTATCCTTGGTCCTTATCATCCCAACCCTAGCTCATCAACCCTTCCATCCATATTAGGGTCCCACATTTCTCCATCTCCTATTTCTCAAGAACAACAAAGACACACATCCTTGATCCACTTTCAAAATTCTTCCTTCATTAACTCATCCATCATACCTCCATATATCAGTCATCTCAATACACTCCTCGCATTGCTTTTGGAAGAAATTTGGGTGCCAAATGTCAAAACCTTCAATATAAAAATCCACATGTATCAAAGGATCAATATGTCTCCTCGAAGAGTCATGCAAAAATAAAAGAAAATTTGATCCAAAAATCAAAATAAAAATTCAAAAGGCCACAAAGGCCCATCAAAGCAAAAGAAAAATTCAAAAGGCCACAAAGGCCCATCAATTCAAAAGAAAAATTTCAAAGACCACAAAGGTCCATAAATCAAAGAGAAAAACCTCAAAGGCCACAAAGGCCCATAAAGAAAATATCAAAATCAAAAGTCATGTGGATTCCTAAAAGTCTCATAGAAGCAATAAAATCAAAATTGGCATCCAAATTTGCTAATCCGAAAGCTTCTCCCCATCTCCCATCTAAAAGCATATCACCTTCCAAATCCATTTTTCCTCCATCACTCCATCACCTTTCAAGGTGTGTGCTAATGTTAATCTTGCCATCCTTTCCATCTATCCATCAGCAAGCCTTCCAACCTCCTATCCATTATCCAACATCCAATCCCCATTCTCCTCCTTTAATTCAAAGCTTTGAATAAGGCCTCAGCTTGTACTATCATGCCAACATTTATAAGTCTAATTCCCATTCCCATGGTCTATTAGAGCACATAGTTGAGGGATATTAGTCATGAAACTTGATGCCTAAACCATTCCTCCATTCCCCTATCATGCAAATATTATCTTTCATATCCATCTCCCTATCCATATAATATCTTTCATTTTCCTCTTATCATTCATGGTCATTATCCTCATTTTCACCTTTGTCTTGACAAGGTTAAGGATCTTCTTGAAAATCATGCATCTTATCCTAATTCACTTCATCAAAATATTCCATACCATACCCTTTGTCATGCATCTTCTCTTATATTGTGGGGAATCTTGTTTCTTCAATTGGTCATCCCATTCTACCTTAAATGTCCTTGAAAAATCCAAAAAAATCAAAACAACATCAAAATCAAAAAAAAAAATCAAAAAACATCAAAATCAAAAATCAAAATATTTCCAAAATCCAAAAAAAATTCAATAAATCATATGCTTTCATCAATAAAATGGTCACGTCTCATCATAGACTGGGGGAAAATTCTTGAACTCACTGGGGGCAACTTGTTTTGAGCTTAAATCAATGGACAAGCAACAACAAGACAACCTACTAAAAACATCAATCATCCTAAACATCAAGTTGAACATCAATCATAATCAATCAAACAACCGACCATCCAAATCAACATCCAAAAAAAAAAAAACAAATGAACTTTCATTGGATGATCTCTTCTGAATCATGGTTTGATCACTTTAACACTTATGTTCAATTTTTTTATCTTGATTGTTGTTATCATTTAGCTGGAGTACCTCAAAGATGTCTGGAACTAGAGGGGCTAGGAAGGAGAATGATATTTTCTTTGTCTACTCTCTATGAGTTAATCAGTATTACTATACAAATTGTCACGAGACATGCTCTACAAAGTATTATTGATGACATTTCGAATTTGCATAGGAAAATGATTAATTCTTGCTTGCTTATGCAAGAGATGCTCAAGTCATATCTGTCTCATTATACCTAGATGCTTGTGCTATCTTGCACTATCAAATCTCAATGGAAGTTGTATGGAAGTTGTACTCAGGTCATCATGGTCTACATTATACCATCGATGCTTGTACTAACTTTCAACATATCAAAAGGCTCAATGATGATAAATAAGCATAAAGTTGGCTCACAGAATGACAATGGTGTGTAGTTCATTTTGCATAGTTAAAATCTGCATGGTTAATATAGATGACATCCATATTAGTTTTTTCATGAGATTTATCATATCCATCACATCTCATCTACATTATCTCAATCAATCCATCCAATCATTTCTTCCAATCTCAATCAATTCATCCAATCCTTTCTTCCAATCTCATTTAATCAATCCATTCAATCTAGCACAAATCATTTAATCATACTTTTGGTCTTGTTCCTAGCCTTACTGCAAGCCTTGATCATTACCATCATCATCAGGATGTATCCTTCCCTATCCTTGTGTTGTTTTGGGATATATCCTTCCCTCATCAACAACACTCTCATCATCATCATCATCATCGAGATGTATCCTTCCCTATCCTTGTGTTTTTTCGGGATGTATCCTTCCCTTATCAACAACACTCTCATCATCATCATCATCATCATCATCATCAGGATGTATCCTTCCCTATCCTTGTGTTGTTTAGGGATGTATCCTTCCCATATGTAACACTCTCATCATCATCATCATCATCATCATTGGGATGTATCCTTCCCTCATCAACAACACTATCATCATCATCATCAATCCATTTTTGGCTTGTAGTTTATTTGGGGCCTCTTTAATCAATTCTGGGAGCTAAATCATACATCCCTCTCATTATAAATTTCATCATCGGCTCAACATTTTTCTCATCATGGTGATTTACCTCGAGGGGCATCATTAATATCAGCCACATTTTTTTCAATTAGAAGCATATCATATTCAAATCAAAAGGCATAGGCACTTTTTTTTTAATTAGAGTCATATTAGTTAAAAAAATTGACTAGGGGCAAAAATCAAGCTGACCGATTTCAAAAAGCAAGAATATTTTCTTTGAAGCAATGTGTTTCCGCATCACTTCAAAGGGGAAAAATCTACATGCATAAAATGGTCATGTCCTAGATAATCCTAGCATTTAATTAAATATTATTATTTAATTAATTTTTTTTATAATATTCCTCTACATATAAATAAATTTAATTAATTAATTTATATTGCTCACCTACTTTATTCTTCCACTTTAATTAAACAAATGCATTTTATTTAATTACTACTTTCTTAAGTCCACTTAATTAATTAAATAAATATCATTGTTTATTTAAATTAATTATCACATATAAAATTAATTAAATCTTTGATTTAATTGAATCTAATTCCCTTTCTTCTAAAATTAATTAAATATGCTTATTTAATTAATTCTAGATGTCACTTTCCAAATCTTAATTAAATATTTTATTTAATTAAGAATCTTCCATTTTCTCCAAATCTTAATTAAATATTTAATTTAATTAAGAAAATCTTCCATGTTACCAATAAATGAATAATGAATTTAATAAATTCATTATTTATCTTCATAATCTTTTCTCAAATCTCACAAAAAGATGATTTTTACAATTCATCTTTATCATCTCTCATGAAAGAGGAAACAAATCTTGCTTTCTATTTATCTTCTATTTTTCTCTTTAGTCTTCTCCATCTTTAACCGTTCGATCTTCAAGAATTATCACAATCGTTGATCACATCAGCCAATTAGAAGCTTTTGAAAACTCTATAAATACCCCTGCAAATCCAAGCATTGGTTACAACAACAATAGATAGACAGATAGACAGACGAATATACATACATACATGCATTATAAATAGAAGATTAGCAATTTAGCATTATCAACTTTAGCATTCATAATTTTACATTCTATCAATCATGTTTAGCTTAAGCATTTTAATCATATCTTAGCATAGCATGC
>VDFB02086081.1:189877409-189916596 GCA_007258455.2 Sequoia sempervirens | reverse complement strand
ACATTCAACCAACTCAATCCCTTAAGGGTCCAAAGTACAAAAGATCAACAATTTTTGACAGGCTATTACTCAGAAACTGTGATGCTTAAGAACTCTCCACCTGAGCATAGGAGATTACGTTGGGCCCCTCTACAATAACCTCTCAGTTTTTGTTATCTCCAAGTCCTCTTTTCATGGTGTCTAGTTTTCACTTGATGGAAAAAATATCAAATGCAAGCAGTATAAAGTTGCAAAGTGGTGTAACTTTCGTTCTACAACTCGTGTGACCAAACAGACTATTCCAACGCCTCCAGATGGGTACGTTTATACTAAGCATGGTCCTCTTTCACACCTAAACATGTGGAATCACTCCAAGCTACATTCAACTGTCAGAATCCCTTAAGAGTCCAAACTACAAAATGGCTGAAAACTTCAACATGTTGTTACCCTATGGGTTCGCATTGGGACCCTCTACAATAAAATCTCTCAATTTTTGCTATCTCGGAGGCCTTTTCTCGTGGTGGAAAATATTTGCTTGGGGAAAAATTTGTCAAATGCAAGTAGTTGAAAGTTTCAAAGTGGTGCATCTTTCATTCTACAACTCGTGTGACCAAACGAACTATTCTGACGTGTCAGGGTGGGTATGTTTATTCTAGGCATGTCCTATTTCACACCCAAACATGTGGAATCACTCCGAGCAACATTCAACTAGCAGAATCCCTTAAGAGTCCAAAGTGCAAAATGGCTGCAAACTTCAGCATGTTGTTACTCAAACACTGTGATGCTTAGAAACTTCTCATCTAAGCCTATGGGTTTATGTTGGGCCCCTCTACAATAACCTCTCTCAGTTTTCGCTATCTCAACGACCTTTTCCCATGGTGGCGAATTTTTGCTTGGGGAAAAAGTTGTCAAATGCAAGTAGTTCAAAGTTGCAAAGTGGTGCAACTTTTTTTCTACAACTCGTGAGATCAAATAGACTATTCTAATGCCTCCGTATGGGTGCATTTATGTTAGGAATGGTCCTCTTTCACACCCAAACATTTTGAATCACTCCGAGCTACATTCAACTAGTTGAATCCCTTAAGAGTCCAAAGTGCAAAATGGCTACAAACTTTAGCATGTTGTTACTCAAAAAACATGATACTTAGAAAATTCTCGTATGAGCCTATGGGATCACATTGGGACCCTCTATAATAACCTCTCTCAGTTTTCGCTATCTCAGAGGCCTTTTCTCATGGTGGCAAATTTTCGCTTGGGGAAAAAGTTGTCAAATGCAAGTAGTTGAAAGTTGCAAAGTAATGCAAATTGTGTGACCAAACAAACTGTTCCAACATGTCTGGGTGGGTAGGTTTATGCTAGGCGTGGTCCTCTTTCACACCCAAACAAGCGGAATCGCTCTGAGCTACATTCAACATGTAGAATCCCTTAAGAGTCTAAAGTGCAAAATGGTTGCAAACTTCAACATGTTGTTACTCAGACACCATGATACTTAGAAACTTCTCGTCTAAGCCTATGGGTTCATTTTTGGCCCCTCTACAATAACCTCTCTTCGTTTTTTCTATCTTGGAGGCCTTTTCTCGTGGTGGTGAATTTTTGCTTGGGGAAAAAATTGTCAAATGCAAGTAGTTGAAAGTTTCAAAGTGGTTCAACTTTGATTCTCCAACTCGTGTGACCAAACAAACTATTTTGATGCATCTAGGTGGGTACATTTATGCTAGGCATGGTCCTCTTTTGCACCCAAACATGCCAAATCGCTTTGAGCTACGTTCAACCGGCTGAATCCCTTAAGAGTTTGAAGTGCAAAATGACTGCAATCTTCAACATGTTGTTACTTGGACACTGTGATGCTTAGAAACTTATTGTTTAAGGCTATGGGATCATGTTGGGCCCCTCTACAATAACCTCTCTCATATTTCTCTATCTCGAAGGCCTTTCCCCTGACAAATCTTTACTTGGGAAAAAAGTTGCAAAGTGGTGCAACTTTCGTTTTGCAACTCATGTGACCAAAAGAACCATTCTAAAATGTCCAAGTGGGTACGTTTATGCTAGGAATGGTCATTTTTCACACCCAAACACACAAAATCACTCTGAGCTACATTCAACTGGTAGAATCCCTTGAGTCTAAAGTGCAAAATGGCTGCAAACTTCAACATGTTGTTACTTAGACACCATGACGCTTAGAAACTTCTCGTTTGAGCCTATGGGTTCCTGTTGGGCCCCTCTACAATAACCTCTTTCAATTTTTGCTATCTTAGAGGCCTTTTCCCATGGTGGTGAATTTTTTCTTGGGAAAAAGTTGTGAAATGCAAGTAGTTGAAAGTTGCAAAGTGGTGCAACTTTCGTTCTGCAACTTGTGTGACCAAATAGATTGTTCCAATGCCTCATACATTTGTGCTAGGCATGGTCCTCTTTTGCACCCAAACACGTAGAATCACTAAGTGACTTACCTTGCATAAACTTAACAAGACTCCTTGAACATCTTTTACTTTTTTCATTTTGCCACCTTGGATAATGTAGCTTGCATGATTGTGGTAACCCTTGTCTTTTCGTTCATAAGCATTTGTCTTTTAACATGGTTGAGTGGGAAGCCCACCTAGCAGCATGAATTTTCCCCTACCCACTTTTGTGATTTTGTGATTGCATACCAACTAGCATATGTATCTTAGCTTTTTGGGCTTTCTCACCCCGCGGACAACTAGTTATGTGGCCCCAGAGTGAGTACATTTGAGCTTTCTCACCCGGTGGACCGTCATGTGTTCTATCACCCTAGAGTGAGTACACATTCTCTTTTAGCCTAGATCTTATCCAAAAATAGTTGGATTAGTGATCGAAGCTTCATTCAATTCATTTCAAACACTTGTGTGTTCCTTTGTTCATATGTTTAGTTTTCCATGGGATCTTTGTCCCAGAGGCTTGATCATCTCTCTTTATTGTTGTATTCCATCTTGCTAACGTAAGTACATTTGAACCCTCCTCTTAATGTTCATGGCTACTTTAGTGTGAGTTTGAAGCAGGTTCATCCTCTCACTAAAGTGGGGGCTAAATGTGTCATATAAAAATGGTCCCTTGTCATTTTCATGGCCTTTTAGGTCTTGTTTCATGGTATTTGATATATTTTATTTTGATTTTATGTTGCAACATGGCTTGAACATATATATTTAGGTACTAAAATTCAAATAATGATGTCTTGTGAAGGTGTTGTGAAGTGTTGTAAGACAATTCTACATTCTTCTAGACTCTATTCATTAAAATTCACCTAAAAATCACCTGTCTACACATCATCAAGTCCTATTTTGAAGTGTTGTAAAGTCTTGTAACAAGATTTCACACTTTCCTAAGAACAACTTCACTATTTATCTCTTCTTATGACTTAATTGACCCCTTTATGCCCTCACATGCTTTAATTAAGTGTATTTTTGGATATTATCCTAACAAACAACATTAAATGAAACTTAATTCCCGACACTTGTTTTTAGGTCCTCGGTGGGACCCATTCGCCATGGGTGGCGAATGAGTCCCCCTTGGCCGCAAATTCAAAATATTTTAAATTTCTTTTTGGGATTTTATTCAAAATCACTTGATGTTGGCCTGGATGAGGTATGAACAGGAAACTATGACACAAGATTCTATAAATAGGCATTTTTCATCTCATTTTACATCTACAATCTCATTCATTCAAGCAACCTCATACAAGCATTCAAGCATCTTACAACATCTTTTCAAGCAACATTCAAGCACTTTGAAGCATCCATTGACATTACTTCAGACTTGCATTATCAAGGGTTTGGTGAGTTAATAGCACTTGCATTTTATTATTTTATCTTTCCTTTACATTTCATTATTCTATTAAGGGTTTGATTACTACAAGTGGGGTTTGACCAAGGCAAACCCCTATTTGCTAACCCTCAACCATTTTTCCCTCTTGCATGTGTGTTTGCAGACTTTGGTATGTAGATTTATCAAGAATTTATGTGTTGAAAAGTGGAAAGCAAAGTCAACTAGGTGTTTCAAGTCAACTTAAGTATATTTCAAGCTTGAAGAGAGTTTTCTATCTGTTTCCCGCAGAACTGACTTCGACAACCCAACAAGTAGACATTTCTAGATCTGGTGTTGCAGAGTTGTCTTCTGATTTTCTAGAATTTTGGGAGAGGACTAATTCACCATTAGTGGAAAATGAGTCCCACCTTAGGACTAAAAATTTGAGTTTTGTAAGATTCTGGATCTCGATTGGCAGAAACAAGTTCCTAACATTGTTTTACCAAGAGGACTAATTCGCCACCCTGGGCGAATGAGTCCCATTGTGAAAAATTAGTAATTTTCATCAGCATCCAAAACACTCCAGAATCATCACAATTCATCCAGGTGCACTCAGATTCATCCCTGTACTTTTTGTTTTCCATTATTTTTTCATTTACATAGTTGTTTGCATGTCACAATGTGTTTTCAAACATAGCTTAAATTGCACTTTTGCATTCGTTTTCATTTATTTAGATCATTTAATTGCATTTATTTTACTTCATTCATGCATAACAACATCACACATAACATTAATTGAATGAACCCCATGCATTTTTGGGTCCTATCTCTCTCCTTTTAGGTGAAAAACCCTAGAAGAGCTAGAGTTGACCATAGTGACCTGAAAATCTACGGTTCAATACCATCCCCCACCACTCCAAAATTTATTTTTAATTAATTTGTGGTGGCACCAATGAATGGGGAACCTCCTACATGCATGAGACAAAGGTGTGTTGGTTCTCAGGTCTATAAATAGGGCACACAAGTCTGCTTTGCTAATTTTTTTATTTTTTCACATCTGCATATGAAAAACCACTAGCATAAAATTATCTCATCTCATGCCTCTTATTTGACCAAAAATTTATTTTCTCACTGATTTCTCCTACATGAGATACAATTGACTTCAATGATTCGATAATCCCTCTCCTATAAGGGTGGGTTTTGAAATGCTTAGTTAATCTTCCAATTAATTGTTCAATGTCTCTTTTATTGTTTTCAATTTGATTTAGGATATTTTCTTGTGTTCCTTGAGGATGCCTATGAATTGATGGAGGGGTTTTAGGTTTTTCTTGTATAGGAGGCTCTTCGTGAGGGGGTGATTGTGAATTCTCAATGTTTCAAGGTGGAGATTCATTCCCTGAGAATTAGAACAAAGTTTTATTATAAAACCCTATTTCAATTTGCATTCTAAATCAAATTCAAAATAAATAGAATAAAAATACATAACTCTTTGCAATCTTTGACTTTTTTGACATATTAGTGGCATCCTCATAAAGAATTGCAAGCTAAGAGTGCAAAAATGGAGGATATTTGGCAAGCATCAGTTGCAAAGAAGAAAACTCCAAGCCAAGCCACGGATTCAACAGAAAATGGCGGTCAAAATATGTTTTTTGGATTTTAAATTACTTTTTTGCATTTGGTGCACACTAATGACTTAAAGTCATTTGGTGCATGCCCAATGACTTAAAGTCATTTGGCGTGCACCAAATTTGGTGCTTGTCAAATTTAGTGTGTGGCAAATGGTCAATTTGGACATTTTTTTGTGAATTTTTTCCAATTTGGCATCAAAATTGTGTCACAGATTGGTGCACTTACCCAGTTCTCTTAGAAAATTATTTTGTGCATATTCTGTAAATCTTCTATTCGATTTCTTTCTGAAGGTTTTTATTAACCCAATCTATGTATATCTTGCAGCCATTGCATTTGATATCATAAAATTGCCTCCACCTGTTAAATGCATTTGCTTGAAAGTTTCTTATTCCTCTCAATAAATCCAATGTGTGCAATCTTTTATTTTTCCATATTCGAATACAATTGCATTTGTTTGAAAGTTTCTTAAGCCCCTTAATTATTTTCTTTGGGCGACTATATTTCTTTCTTTCTGAGTGAATTCTTGAGGCCTTTGTATCTTTGGTTTGGCACCTACTTGTTGTTTGTCTGACACGAATCTGAGGCATAGCACAACAGTCATTTCCTTTTGGCTGAATGCCATTTTCCATTCCTTCTCTCAGTGAATTCACAGCCTAAGTGGCGCCCTAGATTTTGGTCCGAGCATTCGATTTCATATTATGGTTGATTTTATTTTAATGGCTTTATTTTATCAAGTCGATGCTTTGTATACACTTTGTGCTATGTGCATTAGTATGGAGAATTTTTGGATTTAATTCTATTTCCTTGTATAAGGAAGATGATATGAAACAAGTATACCAATTGTACTGTGGCTGCCCTTCGTCCTATTCATTCCATACATTCAAAGTCGAGCCCCTGTTTTAAACTGTGATTTTGTTTTCTTGCATGCACCTAAGGGTTGTTTCATCTTTGATTTTGATTACTATATTTATTTTATATTTGATACTTTGATTTCAATTTATATTGATAGTTATATTTTAAGGCATACAATGATTTATAATGTGATTTTTGAGGCATGTGATTTACATTGGTCCACCTCAAAATTAATTCAATTTTCCAAGCTTTGACAATCGTTGTATTTAGAATTCGATGCCCCTGCATTCCTTTTATTTCATTTGACTTGGTGCTTTGCAATTTAAGTCCCCACGTCAAAAATTGGTCATTGAAGATTTTGATTTCTTTACTTGGACGGATATAATGCAGTAAGCTTGACAATCTAATGCAGACTTAATATGGCAAACTTGAGTCTTTATATTGTCTATTTGAATTGCAAATGTTCCCTATGTAGATATTGGATAATCATTGTGCATTCCATTGCATTTGATATACTCCATTTGATAGTCGATTTACATAATTTGTGCTTGAATTTCAATTTTATATAATCAATGTTTATGAGTTGTGTTGTCTTTAGCTTAATTGATGAATTGGTATTTGATTACATATATATATATATATATATATATATATGTATATATATTTATAAGTTTATATATGTGTGTATGTTTTTATATATTTATATAAATATATATTGTTTTATTATAATATGAAATATTGTATTTCAAACAGTATTATGATTATAATATGTACATATATATATATATATGTATATATACTGATATATATATATATATATGTATATGTATATGTATACATGTATGTGTATCATGGTTATAAAAAAGAATAAGCAAAAGAGTTGATTTACTCATTCAAATAAGTGAGCCTGGTTTTGATTTATTTTATAATTGTTTTATAGTTGAATTATAAATTTACCATGTCATTAGTTTGAGAACAATTGTGATTGTGGAAACAACGTATTTTGTGCTTATTATGAGATTGGTTTCTTGTAATAAATATTGCATTGATGTTGGGTAGTGGAGTGATTTTTGGAGTTTGTTTTAAGTGGGAGTCATTGTGCAAGTGGTAAAGTTGGCTTCCAAAGGTTTGGAGGGAGTATCTTGTATGTATGGTTCTCTTGATGGTTTCATTTTGGATGAAGTTTGGCAATGCTCTATGTGTGCAAGAAGGTTCATGCCTTGCAATGTATATTGATTCTTATGATTATTTTTAGTGTGCAATATGGTATATTCCTTTCCTGTGTTGTAGGGTTTACTAGTTGCAAGTAGGGGGAGTGGCTCTCAATGGGGGTTGGAACCCAAAGTGGTGTCTAGGGTAACCCATCTGAGAGTTTCTTAATCAAGTGATAACCTAAAATGAATTAGGGGGAAGGGTAGATCTCACATTAAACAAGATAATTGGATGCCTCACCCATGGTTGTAGTGCTTGTTTAGGCTAAGGATGGGTTGAGAAATCCTAGTTGGCAAGATCAACTTCCTTGTCCTCATGAAAGGAATGTTGGTTATGCACATGTCACCCTATGGGGCTGACGTCTAGTGAAAGACTGTCAAGGTAACCATATATGGGGGTCAACATCTAGTAAGAGGATGTCAGGGTAACCCATGCTTGGACCATGCAATGAAACTCTTCCCTATTGCAGTCTAGCATTCACCAGTTATGTTATCCCCTTTTGTTGTGTGTATGCCTTTGGAAGTGATGTATGTGTTGTATGTGGTGTTCATGATGTTGCAGTGTTGTGATGGAGTCGAGTATAGCCCTTGTCATGTTAGCTTGTGGTATTCTTGGTTGTTTGCTGTAGTGGGACCTTGTGTAATCTCCTAGCACAGGGGGGTGGACCTCAAGGTTCCACATGGTCGGAAGGATTGGTGCTTTTTCCTCCATTGGGTTTCCTTGCTTGTTCATGTTTTTGGTGTCTGCTCATGCTGTTGTGTACTACAATACCTGTACTAGTTCGAGTGGATTATATTTCATGTAATTGATTTGGGTTGCATATCAATGTATCTCCTATTTTACTTTAGATGTATATTCTTCCCAATTGATCTCAAGGAAGCATTGTTGTAAACCTTGTAATGTTGTAATAGATAGCAATGAAATCTCTTGTGATGGAAAATGTTAAGTGATGTATTTTACATATGATGGTTAATTGAAATGATCTTGAATGTTACTTATTTGATGACTTGTTATGGAAATTATTAATTTAGGATTTTATAATGTGATGATTTAAAAGAACCTTACTTTTTAGTTAACTCATGTTATCATTGTAGTTAATGAAATGATTCTTGTTAGTTTGGTTGATAGACACACTAGTAGAGTAGTCACGAAACCTTAGAGGACTTAGGATAGAATACATGTTATCTTATATTATGAAATCAATTGTGTATTTCATTTTTAAAAAAAATGTTTTGCTATTTAGTCATGTTAAGTGTTGTTCTCTGGGGTTCCGTGGTGGGGCGTTACACCTCTAGGAATTAGTATGTCTTTTGGGAATATTTAATTCCTTCTAGCATAAGCAAGTCCTAACAAGCAAAGCATATGACCTCTAGTAATTAGTAAGTCCTTTGGGCATATTTAAGTTCTTTTGGAATAATCAAATCCTAACTTCAAAAAAAAAACCTCTAGACATTAGTAAGTCCTTTGGGAAAATTTATGTCCTTTTGGAATAATTGAGTCCTAATAGGAAGAACATAAGACCTCTACTTATTAGTAAGTTCTTTGGGGATATTTAAGTCCTTCTGGCATAAGCATGTCCTAACAGACAAAGCATATGCCTTCTAGGAATTAGTAATTCATTTGGACATATTTATGTCCTTTTGGCATAAGAAAATCCTAATAGAAAAAACATAAGACCTCTAGACATTAGTAAGTCCTTTTGGCATATTTTAGTCCTTATAGAATAAGCAAGTCCTAACAAGAAAAACATAAGACATCTTGGCATTAGTAAGTCCTTCGGGAATATTTAACTTCTTCTAGCATATGTGATTCCTAATAGGAATAATATAAGACCTTTAGGCATTAGTAAGTCCTTTGGGTGTATTGTAAATTATTCTCTTTCTATATCTTCCACTTATAAAAGTACTGTATTATACTTGAGACCTACAAACCTATGTAATGAACCAAGGGTGAGGCTAATTTGAGAAGACTTGAGCTTCAATATATTTTGTATAAGGCCTAATAACATCTTTTTTGAAACATTGGGATTGAAAATTATGACAATATAACTTTCATGTAGCCTGGAATACATGGTTTTCATCATGGCATATATTTGTGTCCCTATATATCACTGTCAAAGAAGACCTACGTTATTGGGGTGCTTCATTTTTTATTTTATAGAAATTAACATGTGATGCCCCCTATTAACATTAAGGGGGAGTGTTAGAACATAATGTTTATTAAGGGCCATATTCTTATAACATTTATATATTGTTCTAATATAAGGTTATAAAACTTTATGTTACAAAGTATATACCATTTAATAATTAATAATCTAATAAATATTAGATTATTAATTATTTATGAATGGTTGCTTTGAATAGGTGTGACAAATACCCCTTAAGGTATTTTTCTGCCCTTTATCCTATATTTAAGGAGGTTTTCTCTCATTTGAGGGTGGGAAATGTTGAAGTTGTCAAACCCAACTTCAGAGTCCAAGAACACCTGCATGCAAGAATACCTATCACAGGGAAGAAAAAATGGAGAAAGAGAGAAAGAGATATTTTGCTCTGTGAAATTGAAAAACTATATTCTCAACAACTGAATTAGCATAATTACATAAAAGATCAATCCTTAAGAAAGAAGATCAACAAAACGCTAAAAGGATAACACATTTAATAATTAATATAATTATTAAATGTCTTATTATGCAAACTAAGGTGAAATGTTAAGAAGGAGATAAAGGTAATTTAATTAACATGATTAAATTTAAACCTTTACTCTAACACCCCCCCTTAAGATGAACAAAAGTGTAGCTACAAAAATACGCAAGAAAGCAAAGGTAACTACAATGCTAGAAAGTAAACTTGGGTCCTAGCAACAAGGTCAGATAAGGTACCCAATTACAACCAAATCTCTATAAAATGGAGTAAAAGAGAAAACCCAGTGGGAAAAACTCCTCTCCAAAAAGATAAGAAAGCATGCTAAAAAAAACATGAAAGAAGGAAGGCCTCACTAAGACCCCCCAAGGACAACTTCCTTCACCCCAAGCATGGAGCGCAACTGAAGATAGCGTGGCGATGCCAAAGGTTTACTGAAGATGTCTGCAACCTACTCCTCTGTAGGAATGTACTCCAAGATGAGAGAACCATCCTGAATCAACTGGCTGATGAAGTGCATGTGGATTTCAATGTGCTTAGTCCGCTGATGCTCTACTGGGTTGCAAGAAATATGAATGGCACTCTGATTGTCACACCAAAGCATAGTGGGACTATCAGGAGGAAACCCAAACTCTATCATCAACTGTCGAAGCCATAAAACCTCCTGACTAGCTAACACTGCTCCTCGATACTCAGCCTCTGTAGATGATAATGCAATAGCTGGATGCTTCTTGCAAGACCATGTAATAGGACCAGAACCAAGGCAAAAAAAAAAGCTAGAAGTAGACTTCCGATCATCAACATCACCAGCCCAATCTGAGTCAGTAAAGCCAACAATGTGAGGGGATCCTGATGTGTAGTGAATGCCATATTGAGTGGTGCCCTGAATGTACCTCAAAATACGTTTGGCTACTTGCCAATGACTCTCATGTGGATCATGTGAGAATCGAGAGACAAGGCCAACCGCAAAGGAAAGATCAGGACGTGAGTGTGTCAGGTACAACAAACTACCAACCAACTATCTATACAGAGTAGTATCCACAGAAGAAGTAGTACAAGTGGAAGACAAGACAACACCTGATTGAAAAGGTGTGGGGGCAGGCTTACAATCAACCATGCCAAAGCGTTGGAGCATATTAAGAGCATACTTCTGCTGAAATAAGGAAATCCCATCCAAAGACTGAATAACCTGCAGGCCCAAATAATAGTGCAAAAGTCCAAGATCTGTCCTCTCAAACCGCTCCATCAAAGCTCACTGAACATCCTAAATCATGGAAGATGAGCTACCTGTGATGATGAGATCATCGACATATAGCAAAAGAATCAAAAGATCACCCTCCTGACGCCAAATGTAACTGTCTGATCGGAATGGCAACGTGTGAAGAGAGTGGAAAGCAAAAAAGAGTCCATCTTCTCATACCAAGCCTGAGGGGCTTGTTTGAGACCATACAATGAACGTCGAAGTCTACAAACCAAAGAAGTGTCCTGCACAAAACTCTGAGGCTGCTCCATATAGATCTCCTCATGTAGGTCCCCATGCAAGAAGGCACTCTTCACATCCATCTGAAACACTGACCATCCCTATGAAGCTGCAAGTGAAAGTACAAAGCAAATAGAATTCATCTTAGTGATAGAGGCAAAGGTCTCCGAGTAATCAATACCCTCCACCTAAGAAAAACCCTTCGCAACAAGATGTGCCTTATACTTATCAATAGAACCATCTGCAACATACTTTGTACGGTACAACCACTTGCACTGAACCAACTTTCTTCCCTTAGGAAGAGGACAAAGATCCCAAGTATGATTCTTCATCAAAGAAGAATACTCCTCATCCATAGCCTTATCCCACTCAAGGTGACCTGTCGCCTCTGAAAACTTTTGAGGATCATCCAAAATGGCATGACTCAAAAGACTAGAACTAGATGTTTGAGCACGAGTACGATGAGTATCTAAAGGATCGCCTGCCAAAGAACCAGCTGCATCAACAGTGACACAGGCCCACCTAGGCAAAGACAGAGCAACTGGTGGTGGTGGAGATGGTGGATCATCATCTACATCATCCCCAAGAGATAAGTAATCCTCAAGAGATGAAGAGGGATGAGTAGGCAATGAGGGAGAAGCTAGTGATGGAGAATCCATTTGAGGATAGCACTCATCAAACTGGACATCCTGCCGAAACAAGACCTCTCTAGAATCAGGATCAAACAACCTGTATGCCTTAACATCCTCACAGTAGCCAAAAAATATGAGTGGTCAGCTCTTCCTCTTCATGGCTTTCCTCTGAGCATCAGGAATAAATGCCCAAGACTCACTACCAAAAACTCGAAATGTAGAAACATCAGGCTTGACATGGGTCCAAGCCTCCTCAGGAGTCATTGGTCGCAATGCCTTATGAGGCATCCGATTCTGAATATAATTGGCACAATTGATTGCCTCAGCCCAGAAGGAAGAACTCATAGCTCGAGACTGTATCATACAATTTTCCATCTCCCGTAAGGTTCTGTTCTTTCTCTCAGTGACACCATTCTGCTGAGGGGTGTAAGGGACTATAAACTGATGTTGTAAACCATGCTCAGTGCAAAAATCTATAAAAGCCTGATTAACATATTCCCCCCCATTATCTGTATGTATCCTCCTGATAGAAAGTCCAGATTGCTTCTCCACAAATGTCTTAAAAATCCTGAATGATTCAAAGACATCAGACTTGTACTTAAGAAAGTACACCCATGTACGTCTGGAGAAGTCATCAATAAAATTGAGCACATAGCGGGCCCCTAGAAAGGAAGGATTCAGAAAGGACATAAGATCATTGTGTACCAACTCTAGGGGTGCCCTAGCACGAGTGGCTCAACCCTTAGGAAAAGGATCTTGATGATGTTTTCCAAGAACACAACCTCGACATACACCATCAGAACAAGAAATCTGTGGGAGCCCAATCACAAGTTCCTGAGTACTCATCTGTTGTAAATATCTGTGATTGACATGGCCAAAACGCTCATGCCAAAGCCTGCTCACTGAATCTACATGTGCTATAAGAGAGGAACCAACAATGTCTAAACTCTCAAAGCCATCAAATTTGTATAAGTGTGATGCAGAATCCACACTCCCAATAGCTACAACCAAGTCAGGATCATGAAGGTCTTGAATAACCACATCATGCGGTGAGAACTCAACTGTCTTACCAGAGCCAGAGTGGAAAATTTGATAAACAAATAGAAGGTTTGTCAAAATTTTAGGAACCAGAAGCACATCCTGAAGACAACCACCATCCAATGAAATAGTACCTGAACCCTGAACTAAAAGTTGTGCGGAGTCACCAATTGCAATCTGTGAAGTAGCACTATGAGCAAGTGCAGTGACTAAATCCTATGAGTGTGAGATATGGTGCGAAGCACCAGAGTCAATAATCCATGTGGATCCTGAAGATGAGGCTCGTGCAGAAAGAGCATGACCTTTCCCCGTGGATGGAGGAGACTGAGGTGAGGAAATATGATGTTGTTGCATGGCTTCCTCTAAAGCCTTTAATCATTTCCAACACCTAGAAACTGAATGTCCTTCCTTGCCATAGAAACTACAAGGATCACCTGGATTCTTCTTAGTCTTGGAGGAAGACTCACTAGACTTAGAAGATTTACCCTGTTTAGGATTGGATTATGGTTTTGAATTTGTTTTAGGTGGTGGCTTCGAGGAACTCTCACTGCCAATTGAATCTATCTTCGGCTTTTGTTTCTGCTTCTGTTTCCCTTGGGATGGTTGAGCAACCAATGCTTTATTCTTTGATCCAGGAAGAGTATCCAACTGTGTGAGCTTGGCCTGCTCTCGTGTCAATCAATCACAGAATACCTCAAGAGAAGGCATGGTAAAATGTGGACCCAAAGCATCCATGGTGGAATAGAAGGTAGAAGAGAAAATCTAGAAGGATCCTCGAAGCTTAGATAGAATCAAGTAAATGCACTCTGTATCTGTTTTGTTTTTACCACAACCCTGTAACAAAAATCTGAGAGATTTGAATTTCATCAGGAAATCCTCAATAGAAGGAAAGGAATCAGGTACCAAAGTGGTCAATTCTGCCTCAATATGAAGTGCTCGAAACTGATTAATGGTGCCAAAAAGTGTTTCAAACTTCAACCACATAGCTTGAGGAGTTGCACAACCCTCGAGATGAAAGAGAAGACTGTCTAAAACATGCAAGGATAACAACCCCATGGCCTCATCCATTTTGTTCATGTGCTGAAAGATCTCAAATTGACATTGCAACTGAGGTTGAACATCATCCAAACATGACCATAAACCTTTGGACATGAGAATTCTTGTCATCTGTGCCTTCCAGGTATGATAATTATGTGGGGAAAGATGCTCAACTGAAGAAGAGTCTGCCATTAAACCCTGCACCTGTGCCTGCTTGTTTTTTTTATTATTATTATGTGATCTTTCAGAATAGACAGAAGATGCAGAAGGGTTTGATTATTTTTGAGAGTTTTTTGTGTTTTGGTTTTCTGATGGAAAATACAGAAAGCAAGAAAAAACACCCCCACAATATGAGAACCCAAACCCCAGTACAATTTTTAAAGTTGAAAAGCTTGAAAAAGAAAAAAAATGCTTCATACAAAATTCTGTATACCTGGTAAATTTCTAATAAAAAAAGTTACTGTTCTAGAAAGAGCATGAGAAGAGCTTTCCGACGCCTACTCATTTTCGAAAAACGGAGTCTGTATGCAAAAGTTATGTCTCCGGGAGTGCGAAAAGCTTCATCTGACTTTTACTACCAAAAATGGCAACCAAACTAGAAAATTTTGAAAAAATCCTTCGCCATCAGATCAAGCTCAGAGCCAACTTTCCAACGCCTCTTTTTGTTCAAAAAATAGAGCTAAAAAGCCCGAGATACGCCCATTTGACTGAAAGAAGCTCCAAAAGACAAAAAAAAATTCAAAGCCCTCAAGGGCTTAAAATCCAAGGCCCCTGGTCGCTTGGGCAGACCAGGGGGCTGAGCGCACAGGGGTGGCGGAGCACGGGTGGAGCGGCGTAGAGCTGGTGGCAGGGCGGCGCAGAGCTGGTGGTTGGCCGGTGCTCGGCCACTGGCCGAGGTGGCGGGTTGGTGGTTGGCCGCTGGCCGAGCGGCCCTCCGGTGGCTGTTGGGGTGGCCGTCAGGTGGTGGATGGAGTTTTAAATGGGCTGCGCTGAAAATAAATCAAAAAACCTTGATTTTTTGTGATTTTTTTGATTTTTTTGTGCATTTTTCACCTCATAAATCGTGCCCTGAGGCCGTACGGCCTTGGGGCCAAAATTTTTTTGCCTTCTGGTGCAACTGTGCTCAAATAGGGCATGCCATATATGAAAATATGGGTTTTTAGCCACTTTGAGTCCAACCGTGAGGTCAATTTGGGCCCAAGATGCACCCAAAAATTAGAGTAAGCCAAATCCACATAAAAACCTCTGTAAACCTATGAAAGCCAGATCTACCCCTTTCAACTCCAAATTCTTCAAAATCAGGAACAGGCTGTAGTAGGTCTATGCTCTGATACCATGTTGAAGTTGTCAAACCCAACTTTAGAGTCCAAGAAATACCCGCATGCAAGAATACCTATCACAAGGAAGAAAAAATGGAGAAAGAGAGAAAGAGATATTTTGCTCTATGAAATTGAAAAACTATATTCTCAACAACTGAATTAGCATAATTACATAAAAGATCAATCCTTAAGAAAGGAGATCAACAAAACCCTAAAAGGATAACACATTTAATAATTAATATAATTATTAAATGTCTTATTATGCAAACTAAGGTGAAATGTTAAGAAGGAGATAAAGGTAATTTAATTAACATGATTAAATTTAAACCTTTACTCTAACAGGAAAATTTGGACATTAATGGGAAATTGTTTAATTTTAGATAAACTGTTGTATGAGGTGACATGAAACAACAACAAAACCAAAAACCAACCAATGGAGTTCCTTCAAATTAATGGCTCAAACATTTTGGTCGAACCATAATATTGTACAACAAAAACATTCACAAACTCATGCCTCATTTTAAGAAATAGGAAATAAACTTCAGGGCGACAATTAAAGCAAACTGAGTCTTGCATATTCTCTTTCTTATTCAATGCAATAGAAAACAAAGTTTGTAACACAATACAAAAAATAGGGTTACATGTGGTTTTTTCATAAACCAAATCAACTTCCTTTGTTGACAACTAATTCCACCGTGTTTCTACAAACACCACAATTGGAATCACTGCTCTGGTCAAATTTCTCTTCTCTTCTACTATTCTCCCTCGTTCCCAAATGCAACCTCCTTTCGTCATTGTTCTCTTCTTCTTGTATCGTTGTTTTTGTTTCCTTTTTACAAAGCGGGTTGGGCTTCTTACCAAACCGTCTCTCCTTCTTTCACAAGCAGAAGCTCTCCACACAACTATGTCAATCCTTTTTTTTAAGAATAGTTCGCACCCCTCTAAAACTATCGTTTAATTGCCTTCCATCCTTTTCTTTGCACAAAAAAATGAAGTTGGGAGAAAGAAACATTGTTAGAATCTTGTTTTGGAACCACAAAATGACACATGTTAGAAGCAAGATAAAGGAAAGAATTCAAACCCCACAAACATCACCAAGAAAATCACAACCAAAAACAAAATTGTGAACCAAACAAATGGGGAACGATGCCCCTACACTAGGCTCTCTGAGGGGAAACAAAATATCATGAACTCCTATTCATGAGGTCATTGATGGAATGACCATATTTATAGATTTTAGATGCGGACAACCAGGAAGCATCCTCCAAAGGATGATTGTGCCATTTTACCAAATACCTTAAATACTATTTGCCATAGGTCTTCTTCAACAACTGTTTATCAAGAATGTATTCAATTTCCAATAGAACGGGTTTGGTCACATGCTGGTCTTTAGTGGATTACAACTCTAACTCTACTATTTCTTCATCTATAGCACCTTTATATGGATACAAATACGCTACATTGAAGATTGGTGAAATCCCCATGCCTGGAGGAAGACTAATCTCGTACGCATTCGCTAAAAACTTCTGAAGAATCTTGCAAGGACCAACTTTCTTCATCTTCAGTTTACTATATTCACCTATAGGAAATCGATCCAACACAAGATCGTCCACCTGAAAATGAACCTCTCTCTACTTCTTATAAACACACTGTTTGTATTGTTGATTGCTCCCTTCAATGTTCAGCTTAACCTCCTCATGAAGGTCATGAATTACTTGGGAAAAATCTTCACCATCTGCAGTCATTTTCTCCATGTCACCAAGATTTTTGAGTTCCAAGACACCCCTCAGATGCATGCCATAAAAAATATAAAAAGGACTGAAACCTGTACTCCGATTTGGAGAATTGTTGTAAGTGAACTTATCCTATGCTAAAGCCATAGCCCAATTACTAGGTGTGTTCCTGTATAGGAGAAAATTTGCACCCCATGTGTAAATCCCCTTTTTTCCTTTATCCACCTTAGAAGACCAAGTTCATAGGCCTAATTCCACCTAAGCACATTGTTTGCATCACACTTGGCACTTGTTTTGAGCATCGATGGAGGCATTCTTGTCGGGGACGCCCGTGCGGCACGCGGACATCCGCACGGTGCACTTACATCCCTGGCAGATATTTGTGGTTGAACTTGCAGAGGCGTTACACTTCTCATTGGGATTCAAGTTGTAACACCCCCTTCGGCCGAGCGACCCGAATATGGTCATTTTTCTCCATCCTCTCTTAAAATTCATTCCTTGAACAAGCATTCCAATGCTCTAAGCATTCAAGTAGCCATTCTCACACTCTTGCACTCACTCTCAAGCTCTCAAGCAGCATTTCAAGCACCTCATTGCAGCAAACACAACACTCCAGCACTTCGGTAGAGAAAGTTTGGGACCAAACCATTGCAACAAAGGCTCGAGTACTCTCATATTCTCCCCCAAGTAGCCTTGAGTGCTCTTGGTGGAGGTGGTAAGCTTCCCTCTCCTCTCCTTTATCACTTGGTTGAGTTAGCACTTTACTATTTTGTAGTGCTTTAGTGCTCTTTATTACATTATTTTCTTTATCTCGTTCTTTTGGATATTTGTGGAGGTGGAAACACCTAAATGGGGGTCTGACTTAGGCAGGCCCCTATACAACCAACCAACATTTTCCTCTCTTGTTGTGTGTATGAGTACGTGCTCTTTGAGGAATCAGCTGGAAAACAAATATCTAGGTGAGATCCTTCTTGCCCTTCTTACTCTTGCATTTCTACTTTATAATATTAAAGAGTATTTCATTTACTTAATCATATCATTTTGGCCCTTTAGTTAGTTAGCTAGGTTGTTAGCTAGTTTTTCTAGGTTTGACTTAGTATTCACTGTTGTCTGGCCGTACAGATGCCAACACACTTTAGAGATGCTAGCGCATCGTGCTATTGTCCAGACACCGCACTTTTGTCCTCAGGTAGAGAGCTTCCTGAGGTGTAGTATTGGACTTAAAAACCAGCTCGCCTAGCCCCTTACTATGTTTTGGGTCTATAGAGTGACTGAGAGGCCTCGCGGTCCTCGTTACTCTTGCCTTGCATTTCATTAAACTATACTTAGCTGAGGTAAGTTAGGGCAGCCTCTCACGTCTTGGCCCTCTGTGACCTGGGGTCTTGCACGCAGTGGTCCCCCTCTCACATTTTTGGTGAACCCGACGTGAACCAACGTTTGTTCATCCATTGGTGTTGTGACCTCTCTCGTATCTCGTGACTATATTTTGCTTAAGTGTTGTGAAGGTTTATGAGCATCACAACCCAGTCTACAACTTTCAAGTATATTGTTATGAGAAGTATACAACACCTCTCGATGGAAAGGAAAAAAGTCTCAATTGGTCTCTCTATGGGCCTTTTCTCTGCTCCTGCCATTAGTTTGGCTACGCAGGAGCAGTTGTCAAGGAATGATATGGGATTTGTTGAAAAAACCGATCACGTTCCCACTCCCCCTGCATCTCCTACACCATCATCAATGGATGAGTATGAGGTCATTCATATTCCTACATAATACATTTCTGCTCTTGCTAAGGGATTAGACAACTTAGAAAACCATTTGGAAATAAATCTGAAGATGGCTAGAGCCACTCGGGTTGTTAATGAATTAAAGCATATGATGAGTAAAGATCAAATAGGCATATAACTTCTAACTAGCCTCCTTGGTCTCACCGAAGCATGTGCTCCTTCAAAAAATCCTAGCTTCACACAAGGAGTCACTTTCAAAGAGCATGAAGGGCAGTTAGGATTATTGATGCCTCCCACATCCATCTATATGGCTGATACGGTCCCTTCAATCAATATCCCTTTCATCTTTGAATAGCCTAAAACTATCAAAGTTAAGAGGGTCCCCTTGGGCTTTAGCTTCACCCCTCCTATCACCTCTAGTGGTGGAGGCTTTGGCAGGATGAGTGGTGGGAGATTTGGTAGTGGTGGTGGATTCGGTAGTGGAGGCAGCTCCAGTGGAGGTCATGGTGGTAGTTCCAACGGAGGCCCTACTGGTGGCGGTGGCTCTAGTAGTGATTCTGGTAGAAGTCACACCGGTGGCGGCTCTGGAGGAGGCCTTGGCAGTGGTTCTAGAGGAGGTCCCTCTAGCCCTCTATCTTCTAATGACCCTATTATGAACACTCTTCTTTAGAATATGGATAAGATGTAGAGCTAGTTGCCGAGTCTTTCCCAAGCCTATCTTCCAGCCCTTCTTCTGACATAGCCCATTGTTGGTTGCAATCTCAAACACTTCTTTCCCTCAAGGAATGGACATCCCTAAATTAGAGAAGTATGGTGGTAAGGGAGATCCGTAGATACATGTGTTTTCCTTTAACGCCCTATGCACCAACTTCTTCCATCACCATGCATTGATGGCTAAATTGTATCCCCAATCTCTCAAGGATACAATGCTTGAGTGGTACTGTTCATTGCCTAACAACTCTATTTTCTCATTTGATCAACTTGTAAACCAATAAATCTCAGACAGTTTCAAGCAAACAACAGGCCAAGGATGACCTTTTCGGATTTCATCTAATGTAAACAAGGAGATAATGAAAAAATAATTGATTTCATAGCACACTACCAAGCACTCCTTTCACAAATCTCATATTAGCTGCTCGATTCTAATGTGTAGAAGGTATTTATAGGGAACTTACAAAGGCCTTGGCAAGAGAAGTTTTCCCTTATGAAATACCCTTCTTTTGCGCACTTGTGTGCAGCCTTACGAGAGTACCAACATATGGTTATTCAGTTCAGGGGATCCTCCTCACGCTCCCATTCTAAGGGGAAGTCCATCATATCAATCTCTGGGAAAGGTAAGGCCGTTGCAAATGTAGTAGTCATTGTTGATGACAATGGCCTCAAATGCAACCAAAAGTTCACAAAGTTATCAGAATCTTATACTTCCATCTTACAAAAATTGTTGAAGGATAAGATCATAACTTTACTGACTCCTAAGCCTGTTAAAGAACCCTACCCTAATTGGTATGATGGGAGCACTTATTGTTAGTACCATCATGTTAATGGACATGATACCAAATGTTGTATGTAGTTGAGTCATGAGATACAAGACTGCATCGAGGATGGTACCATTCGTCTCGACGAGAATAAACAAAAAACAAACAAATTAGTGGCAAAAGCTAATAGTGAACTACAGATATACATGGAATCATTTCTGTCACACTCTACTAACATGATTATCAATCCCACTGATTTTGTTACCCAACCCGAGGCCTATGTCAATATGGTCATGGTAACTTCCACTATTCTACCTGCACCCAGTTCGCCGAACATTACATTCACATCAAGATTTACCCTTAAACAACAAACCCTCACCACTCTACATCCCTGCTCGTGTCAATGGTAACATTGTGACATAAGTCTTGATAGACCCCACAAGCCGCATGAATGTTATCACTAAGGAAACATTAGTACTAAATTCATTACAAAAGGAAAAATATGAAGAGACAAAATCTACCATCTATACACATGATGGTATGTGTCTTAAACCTTATGGCTTGATCACTCTATTTGTCCTGGTTGGACCTAGAGCTATCAACACAGTTTTTGATCTATTATCTCAGAGTCGTATCTTTTTAGGCTGAAGCTAGGCATACCCTGACTCACCTCCATGAATGCAATTGCCCCTGTTATTCACAAATTTGTAAAGTTCTCCCATGAAGGTGTCATGCATGTAGTGAATGACACTAGATACAAGCCCTTGGTGTTCCATGGTGGATGTCCATTGGATCACTTTTGGCCCTCCCCGGTCGGTCTGCTTCCTTCAAGAATGGAACTGCTTTAAAAAAAATATGTAAAATATAAAACTTGGGGCAAAGGGGAGCCAAAGTTGACCCTTCCTGCGACAGAACAATCGGTCACCTCCTCTTCCCGAGAAGAGAAGGAGAAGCCCACATCGACTAATCTCCCTTCCCATAAAAGAAAGGAGAAGTCCACACTGGCTCCCCCTCCTTCCTGTAAAGGTAAAGAGAAGGCTACCTCCTCCCAGACTGCCTCATCCTCTCCCCCTTCTTGGGAAGAGTATTGGATGAACCGGCCAGGCAGCTACCCATTGAGTCCGATGATTCCTCCTTGCCGTAAGCCCAAGCTCAGGATCATGGACCTCCCTAATCAATCCTCGGCCTCCTATTGCTCCTACACCTAAGGAAGTGGACAAAAAGAGGCTTGTTGCCAAGGCTCTTGAGTCGACTCCTCTTGTCGCTCCTTAGCTTGTTCCCCCTGCTCCCATTCAAGAACCTATCCCTCCACCAAAAATGGTCATGGTTGACGTTCCTATGGTTGAGAAGGAACCTTCTGTTCCTTCACAAACTCTAGCCTCTAACTCCAAGAGTCGTAGAAACTGCCTTGCACATGAGCGCAAGTGCCGACAAAAGGATCTCTTGGCTGAGTAGGCTGCCTCGCAAAGGAAGGAGGAAGAAATGACCACCCTCACTTTAAGGCCTCCTACAGCGTCTTCTTCCTCCCTTCCTCCTGCTTCTCTCTAGTTTGGTTTTGTACTGCTCCCGACTACCGTTGCGAGTACGAATGCACCTAACCCTAAATGGGTACGGGTCTTCATCACTCCCTTAGTGGAGCCGCCTTTGCTAATGTTTGTTTCAGATATCTATCATTTCCTGAAACCTATGGATATATTTAATACCTCAGTTGTATCTACCACAGATCTTTCTTCCTCTTCCTCGGTGCCTCTAGCCTCATCTGTGGGGAGTTCATCTCCTCTGATGAAACAAGAGGTGGAGGGCGGTCCTTCTAGCAATGAAGGATGTAAGAGGATTTTTCCTTCTCCATAAGGCGACCCCATGTTAACTTTTTCTTCTCGTGCATTATTCACATGGCCTGATATAATAGGGGGTTAATGACAGTTCATTTATATACTATTACTATACATACATATATATCAATATTCATGAGCAGTTCTGACCCCGAAATATCAGACTACCCTTGTGTCCTTTATTTGCATGTTCTCTTTTTTGCTTTATCTTTTTCTCTTCCTTGATTGAGTTGTCCCTCACATGTGTGACAACGCTCCTTGAACATTTCAATTTTCAAAAAATGGATTTGTTGCCAACGAATCTTTTCTCAAAAATCCACACAAACTTTTCTTCAGAATCACATTCTCTACTTGGAACCCTAACGGAATGTGTTTCCTTCATCACGGGTTTGAAAAGAAAGGACTTGAAAACCTTCCTCTAAAGTGGGATCAGCTTTAACCTTCCCCTCACATGGGTGCATACCATTCCTTTCAAATTCCTTGATGAAGTGAACATCTTTCAAAAGGATCCCTTGATGATGGATCGCTATGAGAAAGAAAATCTACTTTTGAAATGTGTGTCCCTTGAGTGGACCCCTTTTTCTTCACGACGGGTTCCCAAGGGACCCCCTTTGAAATTCTTTATCTCAAATCGATGTTTTTGCATCTAGCTTAGGGGCAGCTTGACTAGACCTATTTCATTTTCTTTGCATCTAGCTTGGGGGAAGCCTGGCTAGACCTCACCTTTCAAACAACATGTCCCTTGAGTGAACCCCCTCTCCTTTTGAAGGGTTCCCAAGGGACCCCTTTGAAAGACTTCCAGATCATTGACGGTCTGCATGACTGTCCGCTTACTTGCCTCCTTGGCTACTTCTTGACTATGTGGAGTTTGCTTCCTTTGGGTTTCCTCCATGCTAGAGTTTTTGGGGGATACCTTCCTTGTAGGTTTGTGAGCTTTTAAGGTGCTTACTTCACAGGGATTCCTTCATGCGAGAGATCTTGGGGGTTTCCTCCTTGTAGGTCCATGGCCTGTAAGATGCCTTGTTTTTCCAACTTCATAGTTATGAGCAGCTTTGTAGTCCTTCACTTTCCTACACCTTCAGGTTTTCTAGATTGCAGTCTGCTTCCTCGATGGTTCAAGTATACATTTATAACCCTACTCTTTGTTGATCTACTTTACTGAGCACTCATTAGTATTTGTGCTCGCTAAAGTGCGGGAAAAATGTCTAGGAGAAAATTTGCACCCCATGTGCAAATCCCATTTTTTCCTTTATCCACCTTAGAAGACCAAGTTCAGAGGCTTAATTCCACCGAAGCCCGCTACTTGCATCACACTTGGCACCTGTTTTGAGCGTCGATGGAGGTGTTTCTGTCAAGGATGCTCGCATAATGCGCTTATGTCCCTGGTAGATTCCTACGGCTCAACCTGCAAAGGCGTTATACTTCTCATTGGGAGTCAAGTTGTAATGCCCCCTCTAGCCGACTGACCCAAATATGATCATTTTTCTCCATCCTCTCTTAAAATTCATTCCCTGAACAAGCATTCTAATCCTCTAAGCATTCAAGAAGCCATTCTCACACTCTTTCACTCACTCTCAACCATCATTTCAAGCACCTCATTGCAACAAACACAACACTCCATCACTTCGGTAGAGCAAGTTTGAGACCACACCATTGCAATAGAGGCTCGAGTACTCTCATATTCTCCCCCAAGCAGCCTTGAGTGCTCTTGGTGGAGTTGGTAAGCTTCCCTCTCCTTTCCTCTATCACTTGGTTGAGTTAGCACTTTACTATTTTGTAGTGCTTTAGTGCTCTTTATTACGTTATTTTCTTTATCTTGTTCTCTTGGTTGTCTGTGGAGGTGGAAACACCTAAATCGGGGTCTGACTAAGGCAGGCCCCTATACAGCCACCCAACATTTCCCTCTCTTGTTGTGTGTAGGAGTACGTGATCTTCAAGGAATCAGCTGGCGAATGAATTCCTAGGTGAGATCCTTCTTTCCCTTCTTACTCTTGCATTTATGCTTTATAATATTAGAGAGTATTTCATTTACTTAATCATATCATTTTGTACCTTTAGTTAGTTAGTTGAGTTGTTAGCTATTTTTTCTAGGTTTGACCTCGTCTTCACTATTGTTTGGCCGTACAGACACCGATGCACTTTAGAGATGCCAGCGTACCACACTTTCATCCTTGGGCAGAGAGCTTCCTGAGATGTAGTGTTGGACCTGAAAACTGGCTCACCTAGCGCCTTACTGTGTTTTGAGTCTATAGAGTGACTAATAGGCCTCACAGTCCTCGTTACTCTCACCTTGCATTTCATTACACTATACTTAGTTGAGGTAAGTTAGGGCAACCTCTCACGTCTTGGCCCTCCGTGACCTAGGGTCTTGCACGTTGTGGTCCCCCTCTCTTACAGTTCCCAACAAGGAACCTCAACATGTCACTAAGACTTTTATTTACTACCTCAGTTTGGCCATCCATTTGGAGGTGATAGGCTGAACTAAAATTAAGGTGTGTTCCCAAATTTTTCCAAAGGGTTCCCCAGAAATACCCAAAAAAAATTGTATCCCTATCCAACGCAATACTCCATGGAATACCATGTAAATGAACCACTTCTTTGAAAAAAAATAGCAATATTGGTTGCATCACTAGTATTTTTGTATGGGATAAAAAGTGCCATTTTAGAGAACATATCCATAACTACAAATATAGAATCATTGCCTCTTTGAGTCCTAGGGAAACACATAAAAAAAAATCCATACTTATAGAATCCCATGGTCAAGATGGAACTGGAAATGGTTGATATAACCCTATATTCTAACTTCTTCCCTTTGCATGTTGACATAGTCTGCATCTCTCCACATACTTTTTGACATCAGTCCACATTCTTGGCCAGTAGTAGTGTGTACTCAATTGTATATAAGTTTTATCCTTTCCAAAATTTCCTCCTAGGCTGCCACAATGTTTCTCTTTCAAGAGATTCTCCCTCATTGATCCCCTAGGTATGTACAATTGACTACCTTTGAACAACAAACCTTATTGTAGCATATACTCAATCCAAGGACCCCTATCTCTATTGATTGGATTGTTGCAAGCTTCATAAGAATCTTTGAAATTTGGATCATCCACATACAACTCCTTCAAACTATCAAAACCAACACTATTAGCTTGAATTTCATGCAACAATAAACTTCTTCTACTTAATGCATTCTACTTAATGCATCAACAACCTTATTTGTTTGTCCACTCTTTTGCTTCAACAAAAAATTATAACTTTGAAGATACTCTAACCACTTTGCATTCCTTTGATTTAGTTTATGTTGATTATCAATAAATTGTAATGCATGGTTATCGGTGTAAACAACTAACTCCTTTGGAAGCAAGTAATGCCTCCACTCCTTCAAAGATTGAACCAATGCATAGAATTAAAGATCATAGGTAGAATATTTCTTCTTAGCATCATTTAGTTTTTCACTAAAATAAGCCACTAGTTTTCCTTCCTAACTAAGAACAACCCCTACTATCAAATCACTGGCATCACATTCAACTTGAAATACTTTATTGAAATCAGGCAATGGAAGTATAGGTTGCTCAATTACTCTATGTTTAATAAATTTAAAATTCTTTTCAGTCTCTTGAGTCCATATAAACTACTTTTTAGACTCCTTAATGGTTTCAATTATAGCAACAACTACATGACTGAAATTTCTAATAAAATTCTTATAAAAGCTAGCAATCCCATGAAAACTCCTTACCTCAAGTGTACTCTTTGGTGTTGGCCAATCAATAATAGCTTGAACCAAGTATCCTTATCCATTTTCAACCCTTCATTGGATACCACAAAACCCAAATAAGTCAATTCAGTTTGTATAAACACACACTTCTTCAGATTAATCTGCAACTTCTCTTTGAATGCAACCTCGTCATCACCATCTTCAAATGTTGTAGATGCTCTTATTTAGACTTTCTAAAAACCAAGATTTCATCAAGATACACAATAGAAAACTTCCCTAGAAAAGGTTTTAAGACTTCATTCATGAGCCTAATAAAAGTACTTGGTGCATTTGTAAGCCCAAAGGGCATAACTAGTCATTCGTAAAGTCCATATTTCATTTTAAATGTTGTGTTCCACTCATCTCCAGGTCTGATTCAAATCTGATGATAACCACTTTTCAGATCTATCTTCAAAAAATACTTGGAACCACCCAGGAAATCCATCAAATCATCTATTCTGGGAATTGGAAATTTGTATTTGATAGTTATCTTATTAATGGCCCTTGATTCCATGCATATTCTCCATTCATTTCCCTTCTTAGGCACGAAGACTGTAGGAACAAAAAAGGACTAAGACTCTCTCTTATCAACCCTTTCTGGAGTAATTCTTCAACTTGCATTCTAATCTCATCATTCTCTTGGGGAGTCAATCTATGTGCAGACTTTTTTGGAAGGCTAGCCCATGGAATCAAATCCATGTGATGAATAATACTTTGCATAGGAGGTAACTCATCAGGTAAATCAACTACAAAAATATACTTATGTTCCTCCAGTATATCTTGCTATTACTACTACTACTATTTTTGTCCTCTTCTTGTTCTCACATAGGCAATAAAGTATGTTTGATTCCATCCCTTTCAAAGGTATAGGTGTTACTCCTCCCATCATGTAAAACTTTCCAATCAAATTGCCAAGGCCTACCAAGCAATACATGGCATACATCCATGGGCATGATATCACAAAACACACAATCCTTATAACTTCCAATCTAAAATTCTACTAAGGCTTGTTCATCCATCTACAAATGATGCCCTTCCTATAGCTAATAAACTTTATAAGGTGTATGATGTTTAGTTCTCTTAAGACTTGGCTTATCCACCATTTCCACAACCACTAAATTATGCATACTACCACTATCAATAATCAATTTGCAACACTTACTTTTTTCCTTGCACTTTGTCTTGAATAAAGCTTTTCTTTGTTATGGGTCTTTATTCTCCTTTGGTGGCTTGAACAAAACTCTCTTGAACAACAAAGACTCTCCAATCTCAGGTTCCTCATTGTGATGAGCAGGTGATCCCA
Organism: Sequoia sempervirens; assembly: GCA_007258455.2. Lineage (NCBI taxonomy): Eukaryota > Viridiplantae > Streptophyta > Pinopsida > Cupressales > Cupressaceae > Sequoia > Sequoia sempervirens. The sequence continues at coordinate 189,889,201 of VDFB02086081.1, read as the reverse complement.
CACTTTCTTGATCTACTTGCATAATTTGATTTCTCCTTTCTAACCTTGGGTGACCTTCCTTTATGAATTTCGGACACTCCCAACTCTTATGACCAGTTGCATTTGAAGCATTTACCAGCAAAACCTCTTCCTATTCCTTGGTAACCACCTCTACCAAAAGATCTTTCTCCTTTGTTCTAATAGCCTCCTCTTTCTTGATTAGCTGGTCCACTAGAACTACCAGCCCTTTCATCTTGATGAGTTTGTTTTCCCCTACCAACATGTGGTCCTCTTCCTCTATGTCTTCCTTGTTGAGTTTGCTTCCTCATAAGCTTATCTTCTACCTTAATGACCAACTGATAGGATTCCTCAAGAGTTCTCAGAGACACTAGACTTAACTCATCTTGCAAACTATATTTCAACCCATTCAGATATATTGCCACCTTTTCCAAATCCTCTTCACCATGGCTTGACCGAATCGCCAATTTGTAGAATTCTTCTATATATTCTTTGACTGACATATCTTTTTGTTTGAGATTCTACAATCTTTTGAAAAGATTGGTTTGATATTCTTCCAGAAGGAACTTTTTCTTCAATTTAGCAACCATTCAATCCTAGGAAGTGATCTTTTCCTTATTTCTCTTTCATCTTTTAGACTGCATGAAATCCCACCACATGGCAGTGTGGCCTTTAAGCCTCATACAAGCAAACTTAATTTTTTGTTCTTTAGCAACTCCTTCATAGTCAAAATATTTGTCCAAACCATTGATCTAGTCAATGAGCTCTTCCCCATTTAAGCTTCTAGAATACGTAGGAACCTTGATTCTTGGTTTGGCTCCCACATTCATTATGGCTCTAATTAATCTTTCTTCCACTCCTTCTGGTTCTTCTTGAGCTTTGTCATCAGTTTTTGGTTGCTCTCCTTCCTCAACTTCACTAACATCATCAACAACTATTCCCCTTCATTATGCTTGTCCCATGGCATCTATCCTTGTTGTCAGGTTCTGCAACATATCTAAAACTCCTTCTTCATGACATCTTCGACCACCACCTAGAGCACCTCCACATCTCATCCTTCTTGGTGGCATTCTTCCCACTTCCCAAAATCCCAATTTCTTACTAGTCTAATACCAAAATATAATGGAAAATTATTTAATTTTAGATAAACTGCTATATGAGGCGACAGGAAACAATAACAAAACCAAAAACCAACCAATGGAGTTCCTTCAAATTAATGGTTCAAACAATTTGGCCGAACCATAATCTTGTACAATTGAAACATTCACAAACTCATGCCTCATTTCAAGAAATAGCAAATAAACTTTAGGGTGGAAATGGAAGCAAACAGAGTCTTGCACATTCCCTTTCTTATTCAATGCAACAGAAAACAGAGTTTATAATGCAATATAGAAAACAAGGTTACATGTGGTTTGTTCATAAACCAAATCAACTTCCTTTGTTGACAGTCGATTTCACTGTGCTTTTGCAAACACCACAATTGAAATCATTGCTCTAGTCAAATTCCTCTTCTCTTCCATTTTTCTCCCCCGTTCCCAATGCAACCTCCTTCCTTCATTGTTCTCTTACTTCTTCATGTATCGTTATTTTTTTTTCCTTTTTACAAAGCGGGTCGAGCTTCTTACCAACCTATCTCTCCTCCTTTCATAGGTTGAATCTCTCCACACAACTATGTTGATCCTTTTTTTTCAAGAATAGCTCACCCCCCTCTTAATCTTTCGCCTAACTACCTTCCATCCTTTTCTTTGCATGAAAAAATGAATTTGGGAGAAAGCAACATCGTTAGAATATTGTTTGCCAACCACAGAGGGACACATGTTAGAAGCAAGATAAAGGTGATAATTCATCCCCCATAAACAACACCAAAAAAAGCACAACCACAACCAAAACTTAAAAACAAAATTGTGAGCCAAAACAGATGGGGAACAATGCCCCTGCATCAAAGATTAATAATGAATTATATCAATATACACAAGTGGTATTATTGGCCATGTGGAAGTAAGGATAATTGTTCCCTAGGTTAAATCTATTTATTTAATAGATTATTTTTGTAGGTGTTTTAATAAAATGATTCTTTATGGGGTTTTTTTACCTAAAAGGGTTTTCCCCATGCATATCTTGTGTAATGTGTGAAATATATGCTTGTATTTTTTTCATTTTCTTTATCTTATATTTTTGTATAATGATTAGTATCCTAGGTTCCTAATTTCTAACATTTCATCTCTAAGATAATATGAGTTTATTTTAAAAATAAAGCTTTAAATATGCCAACTAAAAGATATTGATGTGTATATTTTATGTAAGTGTGATGTGCATAAGAGGAAAGATTTCCCAAAAATTATAAAAAACCTAATGCTCATATAGATTTAGTAAATACTTTGCCTAAGGAAAACAATGTTAATGTCCATAGGTCTAGAGGGAAATAAACAACATATAAGAGATTGTGAAAATGTAAGAGAACCGATGTAATATATAAGATTCCTAGTATTTTGTAGAATGTAAGGTCATCCTTATTAGTATCTCTTTGGTTAACAATATTATGATATTGTATTAATGTAAAGCTTCATAAAATGGGGATAGATCCCTTAATTAGGTCAAATGAGGTAGGAAATGATGTAAATGAAATAAAACCCTAGGACCCCCTATTCAACCAAATAATGCAGGAACTTGACCCTACTATTCAAGTTGAAGAAGACCAAACTATTTTTGTGGGAGGAGCAAAGAGGGAAAAGGCCTCTATTTAAAATTATCTAGGAAATTTGAAAAGTAAATTACTTAGGTTAGATAAAGGCCTCAATGGTTAAAAAAGGAGACATTGTGTTTACTGAAATAGTGGAAGAACTTAGGAATATGGATCATCCCCTTTAATCCTAAAGTAGGGGAAAAGGGAAGGAAGAAAATATCTCAAGATGTTTTGAGAGTTTATACAAAGGGCCGAAGTTATCACCCTTCTAACCCTTTAAATGAAGATAAATATCATATGTTGGAATGTTAAATTGGAATTAAAACATCCACAAAAATATGTTTGAAGATTATTTTGTAACTCGAAAAGTGGTTTAGATTATCTACTACTTTAAAAAGTTAAAGCCCTTGGTTTCAATTTAAATTGAATTTTAAAATTTTCTTAGAAAAATGTAAAATATTTTTTCTTCAACCATGATAGAAGGAATTGTGAAGTTTCCATTTTGGTTGGAAATTAATTATCACCTCACATTATTGAATTTGGATGTTTCTCCTATAACATAATTGTATGGATTAATTTATACGTAAATAATTACAAAATTGCTATTCCTTCCTTTTATGCACTCAATTATTATAGAGAAATAAGTGAGTTATGGAGATAGATGGTTATTGATATTCCTAATATTTCTTGAATTATTGGAGGCGACTTCAACATGGTGGAACATGAAGAGGATAAACTAGATGGAAACAACCCAACTTAGAAAAGTAATGAAATGCTATTTTGGTCCAAATCTAATAGACTTCTCAACCTGTTAGACCTGATTGAAAAAAGAGATAGCATAAGTATTTGGTACACATGTAATAATTAGAAGGGTTATAGAAGGATATCTTCTAGATTAGGTATATTATATATGAACAAAAATCAACCCTATAGTGATGATGAACATAAGTGTTTGAAAGTACTCCCTTCAACCATGTTTGATGGCCATGTCATTGAAGTATCAATTATGATTAAGGGGAATACCATACAATATAAGAGATTTAAGAGGGGTTTGGATAACTAGCCTACTACACTATTAGTAATAATGAAGTAAGAATGTTTGATTGTGAGAAAGACTTCAAAAATTATTTGTGATGTATAACTACAAAACAAGATGGAAAAGACAAAATAGAAATAGAGATGTCATTAGAGTTGCATTGCATAAGAAAATGTAATGAAAGCCAAAATGAATTGAATTTAAGGGGGATACAAATATCAACTAATTATTCATTATGTTAAAAGCTAAGTTTTCTAAAAAAAAATTAAACTATTAATATAAATGGAAAAATAAATGATGACTTAGATGAAATCAAATTAGACTTAGCTAGCTTCTATAAGGACTTATTCTCCATTGAATGAAGTAAAACTAAGGTGGATGCTAAATAAATTTGACACGATGATGTTGAAGAGATGGTAAAATAATTTATGAGACTTCTCTAGCTATGAAATCTTTCTAGAAAGGGAAATCCCTTGATTGGGATGGGCTTTTAGTTGAATTTTATAAATTAAATATCAAACAAATTTTGTCAAACCTTTTAGATGTCTATGATGAGGCAATTAATGCAGGTACTTTAGGAAATAATATCAATGTAGGAGTTATAAAATTGTGTCCTTAAGAGGGTGATAGGACTTTAATAAATAACTAAAGGAATATAACTATATTAAATGTGTTTTACAAAATTATGGCCAAGAATATAAAAATTGTAAAATGGCTCCGCCTCCCTCCTTCTGGGCGCCGCTAGGAAACACCGAAGTTTTTCATGGAACCCTCTGTCTTTGAATCCGGAGCTGAGAGATGGTGATCGCATGGATTTCGCCCAGGAAGGGCATGATGTTGGGGTCTCGGTGGCTCGGGGGAATGAAGGGTTTGGCTCAAGGGCCGCAGTGGTTACGGGGAAGGGCTCTCTGCAACTAGGGCATCCTGAGCACTTCCGTGGGATGAATTCGTCGGGAAATTTTTGCGATGTGGTCCGGTATGGAAGTCAGTCTAGTGGTGGGGGATCTTCGCAGCCAATTCCAATGCTGGGGTTGTATTTGGGTCGAAATCTTCCAACTATGCTAACCCTAGGATTGGTGCATCTTTAATGCCAAAATCTCCCTTTCCAATCTGCTCGTCTTCCTTTGTTCCTGAAGTTTGTTTGGAGAAAGTGGCTTCTGATCGGGAGGAGTTTCTGTCGGATCATGCTCTGATCTGCCGTTTTACAAAGATCTGGCCGAAACTTTGTGATTTGCATGCTTGGGTCACGGAGAATTGGCAAGAGTTTATGGGTGGGGAGATAAGTATTTACCCCTGTGCAAAGGGGTTTTTTATTTTAGAATTTGATTCTCAGAAGGATAAGGAGTTGGTGTTGGAATGTGGACCTTGGATTTTTCAAGGTGATTTTTTGTGCATGAAACCTTGGTTTCCAGAGTTTGATCCACGAATGGAAATTTTTAACACAACTTTTTTGTGGGTGAGGCTGCCATATCTTCCAATTCAATTTTGGGAACTCGACTGTCTAAGGGCCATCGGCAATGCCCTTGGAAATTATCATTGTGCTGCTGAGGAAACAATTAGCTATCAGAACTCCACATGTGCTCGAATTTGCGTCGAAATGGATTTGGCCAAGGGCCTCCCTGCTGAGATGCTCCTGAAGGTAGGTAATAGATGTTGGAGACAGCCCATTGATTATGAGAAAATTGCTTTTCGATGCAGGAGATGCTTTGACACAGATCATACTACTTCCCACTGTAAGAAGCTATGTGCCCTTGGGAACCAAGCTTTGAGAAAGCCGTCATGGTGGGTCGGTGTCGAATCGCAACACTATATTGTCCCTCCTCCTCCTAATGTTCCTGCAGTGCCTCAGGCCTCTCCAAAGGGCAACCCAACTTCTTCTTCTGGGATTTGTTCAGAGAATCTAGTGGATGCTACTCCTATTGTTGGGATACATGGTGCCTTGGACTGTGCTGCTCCAACAATCTCAGATCATTCCACGTCATCTTTGGGCTCTCCTAATTCTTCTGGTCTATCTGCGATGGGTACACCACAGTCTGATCGATCAAACTCTGGGGTGGTGTTGGAGAAGGACCCCTTAGCTACGGTTGATCAAAATAGGATGGCGTCACCTCATTGTGAGAAGGAATGGATAGAGGTGAAAAGAAGGAAATCTATTTCAAACAAACACAATATGTTGCTTAGATCAGCAACAAAAGGGGGAAATGCCTCTGCTATGGCTCTTTGAGGGCTGGGTGGTATTTTGGGATTGGGGCTGGTGGTTGTGTTGAGGGGCTGGGTTTCTATGGTAAGGGGAAGGTGGTTTGGATCTTTGGGGGGTTTGTTTTGTAATAATGGAGGTTGGCGCTGGCATGTGAATTGAATGTCTTCTTTTGGGTGGCTCAGGGGATGGGGTTTTTTGTATCTTAGCTAGATGATGGGCTAAACAATGTCTAGAAATCAATATAAACACATTTACGTATCAAAAAAAAATTATGGCCAAGGATTTGTCAATTAAGCTAAATAGCATTCTCCCTAAAATTATATCCCCTATATAAACTTAATTTATTAAGCATAAATATATGTAAGAAAACCATTTTATTGGTTGGGAGGGGCTCGATTGGGCTAAAATATTAGGGAGAATAATTATATGGATTTTCTATACTTTGAGAAAGTTTTGTTGGCAACATGAGCATGATGATGTATGGTGTTGTCATTGATGGCAACCCATTCTAGAAGTGATGGTATATCAGTATGTATGTAGTTTAAAAGAATACCAAGTGTATTGAAGAATTGGCTAAGTCCTAGTGTGTATTTACCGTATAATAGACGAATAGTTTTGTGGTCCGCATTGCTCTACTTTGTATCATCTTGTCATCTTGTTTATAAGTAATAATGGTACGTGTTGAAGCAATCTATATCAAAATTTTGAGGTTGTATGTCTTCCACAACTGAAGATATTGATGGCAATGTATCAAGCTTAGTAATGGAAAAGTTACAGGTGCAAAGTGCATATTGGAATGCTCCGAATTTCACCACAAATGATTATTATGTTGTGCAGTTTTGAGGAAGCGTTTGAGGATGTTAGAAATGTATGCACTCCAAGTGGCAAGTGATTTGGTGGTCCACGTGTTGTGTTGTGGATGAACAATTGGTTCAGTTAGTTGTTGCTTCACCGATTTCACTATGTGGTGTTGATCTAAGGGTTTTGGGGTCATGTAGAGTTGAATTGTGTAAGGAACAGAATCATGGGAGTGATTATAGGTAATGCCAACCTATTTTTATGAAGAAAAAATTTTGGTTCCTTCTGCAAGGTATGTGTGAGAGAGCTTTGAGCTGACAGGTCATGGTGTTACACAACTCATGCAATAAGGCCAACCTAATTGATGTTGTGGGTGTTTGTGGTATATATAGAAGGTTGATTTGGTGTGTGAAATGAATGTAGATATTGTGAGAGAGATGTGATGTGGAATGAAGTGTGAAAGGTGATAGTGGTGAAGTATGAAGTGTGTAAAGTTAGTTTTTTGAGCTTAATTGGAACTATATCTTCAATATGTTGTAGATGCATTGTTAGTAGTTCAAAATATAGTAGTGAGTCATTCTTCTACTCTCTTTTATATTCTAGATAGTGAGTCCTTTAGGAAGTGATCCCTTGAAAATGAACCATTATTTATGGATAGCAAGTCCTTGGATAAGGAGTTCTCCATTTTGTAATCCATTGTAACTGATTATAATATATTGTGAGCTAATCCTCACCATGGTTTTTCCATTTTAAGGGTTTTCCATGTAAATCTGGTGTTCTTTGCTACAATGTAATTATAGAGCTCAAAAACATCATCATTCCCCAAATACTTGTAGAACAGGAAGAATGAAACATAGAGAGAGAAAACAAAGAAAAATATTTCGGGTCAACATGGAAGAGACCTAAATGTCTTGACATCTTGTTTCATCCCCAAAAGGAAAACACAAGACAAATGAAAAGGTAAATGTTTAAGACATAGAGAAGAATGTAGATACAAATAAAGGAATGCACATGAAGATAGAGATGCACCAAATAGAACAATACAGGGAGATCACATTACGCACATGAAATCATACAAAGAAACATGCAAAAGAAAATTAAAAAAAATACTAGTAAGGCACATGCGATTCAACCTATAGCAGTTCATCTGCATCCCAATCTTGTTCAGTATATATAGAAGGAAGACAACTAGACAAAGGGATGACATCAAGTGCCAAACTAGGACAAGCACCAAGTTCAACACTCTTATTAGGAGGATCATCTTTTAAGCTCATAGAAGAGGAAAACATTAGATTTAGATCATTATGCACTTCCTCATCAATCTTAGCAATTTCAATGTCATCATCCAGATTAATCACAATGGGACGTCTAATGACAATATCCATAGAATTTTTTTTATGTTGTGACAAGGGTGGAGAGGCATCATGCTATGTTGGAGACAAGTTTGGATTTTGATCTTCTATGTTATTATTTTCTTATTTTTCTTGTAACGAACGAGCAATAGCACGATGTTTGCACCTACGATCTCTAGCATTTCTGTTTATTTTCATCTAGTTCTCAAGTTGTGTGTGGGAGTGGGTTTATCAGCCATAGGTTTCTTTTCTTCCCTTAAGGGAGAAACAAAACGAACCATGGGAGGTTGTTCAACCACTTTCTCTTTAGCTTTGTAAACTTGTTGAACTTTAGGAGGCACAATGAGATTATTTTGGTTATCTCATGGTCTCTTATAGGAAATAGCTAAAGGATTTTTTATAGGCTAGTCTTGGATATTTGGAAGGGATTTTGGTTCAATCATGGTTTCATCAAGGATAGGAGGCTCAATCATGGGTTGAGGCATATTACTTAGGGATAATTATGCTATGCGCTTTGCCTTAAAATTTTGATAGGATTTGAAAAATAAGTCTTCACAAGGTCTAATAGGTTCTATAGGCTTGGCCAAAACAATCCAATGAAAAGTTCCCACAGGAAGACATAGGATTAAAGCCACTATGATACATAATAAAGATCTCATTACCAAATGGAAACTTTAAACATTAATGCACAACCGATGGGACAACATTCATGGAGCAAAGCCATGGATAGCCTAACTTCACATGAAATTGTTCCAATGACGAGATGATGGTGAATGAGACATTTAATTCTTTCGGTCCAACCTTTAGAGGGAGATTTATCAAGCCAATCGTAGGGAAAGAAAAATCATTATGTGTTTTGATCCATGCTTTCGGTATTTCATATGTATCTTGATAGAGTTCATGCACAAATAGGAATTCTTCAGTGATCACATTCTCTACATAGATGAGATCAATTAATATCCCATTAGTAGGCTTGACATTGATTCTTCAAGCTATGTAAAGAGGACCATCAAGTGCATGTTTAAGTATATCTTGTTGTGAGAAAGAAATATCAAGAGACATCTTAGTTTGGCCCTTATGAGGTTTAGCGTCAATAAATGAAATCAAATCATTCATAAGGTTGTTCTCATTATCTTTCGTATTTTCATCATCTGTGTCAACATTCATCACATCATTCTTTGTTTCACCATATTTGATAAAAGATATATTATGATTAGGCATGGGATTGGTAAAGATTTGAAAGTTTTGATTAGGAGGAGCTACAAACTTATTACCTTGATCATTAACACCTCTAATTAGGATATTATTAGAATCAATGAGGTCTTGCACAAGATGTTTAAGATACTTACAATATTTCATATCATGTCCATTTTTTCAATGCAAATGGAAATAGGCATTTGCTCTATAGTTTGAAGGTAAAGGCTTAGTAGGATTAGGAGCTCTAATAGGAGGTAAGGAAATAAAATTCTTCTCTAAGAGTTGCAACATGGTATTATGAAGGGTATCAGGTAGAGGTGTGAATTGTCTATTTCTATCCACAAAGGCATATGGTTTTTTCGTCTTTATAGCAGCCACTTGGGTGTCAACATTTTGATTTTATTGAGGGGGATTAGGTTGTAGGAAGCCCTTATTGTGTTTCTTGAAAGGTTGGTAGTTAGTTTGAGGTGTGGATTCAGAATTTTTGGGATGGTTAGAGGGAGTTTTCACTTCACGACTACTAACTGAATTTTGGTAATCACTAAGGGTTGTACACAACTATGTGAAGGAAGGAAATCTCATCATCTCAAGCTTATTTTAGATCTTATCTTGTAAATTGGAAATAAATATTCTTTGAAGGTCGACATCGAGAATCTTAATGTTTATTTGTGAATAAAGCATTTGGTATCACACTATGAAATCGGTTACTTTTTCATCAACCTTTTATTTACATGTCATCAAATTAGCTAAGGTCATCTTGGGACCCATGTGAATTTGGAAGTGCTTGTAAAAGCCATCAATAAGTTCATTGAATGAACCAATTGAATTGTTCGATAGGGATAAAAACCACTCTAAAGCAGCATCTTTCAAGGATCGAGGGAAGAGTTTAGCCAAGAGTTTATCTTAAAAAATGAAGTCACTACATAAGGTTGTGTAAGCGGAAACATGGCTAGCAGGATCTCCTTTCCCACCATATTTCTCAAACCTAGGAACCTCTATACCTTATGGAATTTGTGTTCTCAATATTTCCAAGGATAATGGATTGGTTTTGATGTATTGTGAAGGTTATCCATTATTGTTTTGATTTAGGGTGGCAATTTATTGTTGGAGCAATGAAATGTTTTGCAAAAGTGCATTAAGGATGGGATCATTGTTGGTATTGTGAGATGGAGGTGAATAAGGTGGAGTGGTGTATGTATGTGAAGGGAAAATGACTTGTAAATTTGTGAGGGGGGATGGTTGAGGAGATATGAGAGTTGAATTCACAAAGCTAGAAGGATTCCCAATGGAAATACCTAAGGAAGTGTTGACATTGCTAGTAGGTTGGATGGTTGTGGTAACATGAGTACTAGTGTATGTAGGAATAGAGGTGATGGTTGTGGAAGGAGGAATTGGATTTCCACCTTGGCTTTGAGTATACCTCAAAGTTTGAGCACAACTAATCATGGGAGGGATGTTTGTATCAACAATATGAGCTAGAATTTGCACAATCTCTATTCCATGTTCATTTTCAAGCATTTTCCTCACGCTATCTAAAGTAGGAATGGCACTACTAGTCATGTTTTCAGAAGTCACAAAGTGTTGCAATTTCTCTATTTCTTCATCTATCCTTATTATTTTCTTGTGTGGGATTGTTTCAATATCATGCACATTGTTTGTATATAGGGAAGCCATTGGAAATGAGGTATGAATACTATGATCCATAGAGGATTGATTATCAACACTATTAGTGAAAGAGTTGGAGAATCCAAGATCCACGGTGAATGGTGTATCATGGGATGACATGAGTCTTGAACTACGTCTCACAATAGTATTGCTAATAGGACACCAAGCTGTAAAGCTCATACAAGTTTCACAAACTTGATAGACACCCAAAATGGAAAGAAGGTGAAATGAAATGTAATGACCTAGAATGTAAAGTGAAATACAAATACGTAAATGCAATTTTGTAGATTTCAAGCAAGATAATTTTCTAATTATGCTATGTAAAAACCTGAAAATGATGTCTTGCAAATGCAATTTTGAAATCACACAATGCACTAAATTTATCAAATGAAGCTAAATATGATCAATTTCAAGTAACAAAAATTCTGTAAACTGAAACAAAAATCTAAAAACTAGCAAAATAAAATGCAGAAACAGATATTTTAATGCCCAAAAAATCAAGAAATGACCCTGATCAAGGACTCGTTCTCCCAAGGGTGAATGTGTCCTAGGTTAGGGTTTTTAAAAAAAAAATTGCAAATTTTTTAGTTGATTCCAGTGGTTTCCATATTTTGATCTAAAATAGTAAGTTACAGTTTGAATTTTATGTGAAATTAAGGTTGAATGCAAATGCAAAATATGACAAAATGACAAACTAGGAGACCTAATTTGATGTGAAATTTTATTTTAATTTTCATATGTAAATGAATGATGATGCAATGTTATGTAAATGATTTGCAAAATGATTGATTTTTTGTATTTTTTAGATTTAAAGAATGCAAAGATGCAATCCTAAAACCCCTAAATGAAATGAAAACTAATGCA
>VDFB02086081.1:189810607-189877309 GCA_007258455.2 Sequoia sempervirens | reverse complement strand
GTATTTATGGGTACTAGATAGATTGGGATGATTTCAGTAGGTATCCGGCTCTGGTTGCGGTGTTGGCAGCATTTGTTGGAGGTTTCCTTGGACCGGACCATCGGTCCAAGGGATTCGCTGTGGGTTGGGGGAGGATGCTGGAGTGGATGATCACTCAGCCACAGAGATTTGCCTGGGGTAGCTGTGTCCTAGTGGACATGTACCATGATCTACATCAGATTGTGTATAGAGGATCCACCAGCTTGGCGAGTGGAGTTACACTGTTGCAGATCTGGGCGTGGGAGCACATTGCTATCACGAGACCACTTTGTACTAGGGCGAGACCAGCAGGGAGGCCGTATGTGTATGCTTATTCTGGCGCAGTTGTCTAGCAGAGGCTGGGCAAGGTAGAGTATTGGCGGTGAGTTTTGGATGATGTGGATTTGGTGATATGGAGGCCCTACACAGACTGCGAGGCATGGGCGACTAATCACCTAGAGATGTCGTTTGTGTGCAGACCACGATACTTGATAGGGCGGACGCCCTTTATTATTGAGAGGTTTCTGGCACTACGTGTTTTGAGGTAGTTTAGATTCACTCAGGGGATGCCCCAGGGCGTTGCTCATTATGGGCGGCACAAGGGGGATGTAGGATGGGGGCCATGCATTCCATACCAGGCAGCGTATACAGAGTACACCTCATTACAGCTCGAGGTATGGGCGGACAGGCCAGAGGTATTGGATGCAGGGATGACAGATGATTATGCCCAGTACTTTCACATGCATCCATTTCCACGGTTCACAGTGCCAGATGAGGCACGGGTGATCAGAGTAGCACCACAGCCAGGAGCAGGGATACAGGGAGGTGTGGCCGGTGGGGAGCAGGCTATGGGTGGAGGGGAGCAGGCTATGGGTGGAGGAGAGGAGGAGGAGGGAGAGGAGAGTGAGGAGAGTGGAGATGGGGAGGAGGAGAGCAGCTCAGATGATGGAGATGATGGAGATGACGGCGATGAGGAGAGGCAGTAGAGGCTAGACAGCCTAGGCAGAGTACCGATTCCTCGGCGGTCTAGATCCGGTGTTAGGCCTCAGACAGTGATTAGGGTGACATCTTCGTCCCAGCAGGCACAGATAGATGCTTTGTAGGGTCAGGTGCAGACCTTTTAGGGGCAGCAGGCATAGCTTCAAAGTCAGTTAGTGTAGGCTCAGAGTATGATAGTGCAGTTACAGGCACAGCTTGCACAGGCCCAGACACAGGCATAGGCACAGGCATAGGTACAGGCACAGGCACAGGCACGGATACCTGCCCCAGATTCCCAGGTGTCACAGTTGATAGCAGAGAGGGATGCCCTTAGATGGCGAGCACTAGAGGCCGAGGGTGTGGCACAGAGGCTGATGGGTACCGTAGAGAGTACCTCCTTATGAGAGGCCATTGCAAAGGGGTTCGAGGCTGCCAGGGAGGCCGAGTACTATAGAGTTCGTTACGAGGAGCTATGCCCTCCCGAGCGGCGAGAGCCATATCCCTGATCGTACAGCAGGACGAGGACCCGATCCTGGACATCAACACATGGCAGAGAGGTTATAGGGCCTCGACGGGATCCTGATGCAGGTACGAGTGGCAGGCCACCTCCTTCCGGACCGGCTCCTTCAGGGGCATCCACCAGTTAGCCATTTTGGGGCTGATTTGTTATGTATATTGAGTTTTGAGCATGTCTTATGTATGATGTTCTGACCTTGTTAGCTTCATTGGACATTTGGACATTTGTATTATTTTGATGAGTGATGATATGCAGCGGTGATGATGTTTTTGTGGATGCATTTGTGATATGATATGGATATTATTTATATGCATTTATGATATGAGATGGATTGTGATATGTTGTTATTATTTTTGCAGACTAATCATTATGATGCAGGATGGTGTAGTAATTATGATGTGAATGCAATGATTTTGTGATGATGTATGTATATATGTGAGATGTTAATTTTTTGAATTTTCCATGTATGAAATGCATCATGATATGATAGATAATGAATGTGGTATGAATAATGATGAAAAGATAAATGATATGTAAAATGGTAATATGATGATAATGAAATGATGATAAAATGATAAATGCGAATGGTAAAATGATAAATGATAATGATAATGAAATGATATGAGATGATAAAAATGATAAAATGATGAATGATAATGATAATGAAATGATATGAGATGTTAAAAATGATAAAATGATGAATGGTAATGATAATGAAATGATATGAGATGTTAAAAATGATAAAATGATGAATGATAATGATAAAATGATAAATGATAATGATAATGAAATGATATGAGATGATAACAATGATTAAATAATGAAATGATAAATGGTAAAATGATAAATGATAATGATACATGAAATGATATGTGAGATGATAATGATAATGAGAATGATAATGAATAATAAATGATATGGGAATGATAAAGATAAATATAATAAAATGAATGATAAAATGAGAATGAATGATAAAATGATAAATGAACCCTGAATGGATGCAATGAATCAAATGTCCAAATGTCCTCCACAAAGACTCAAAACTATAGGACAACCGTTAATGCGTTCATTCAGCCTTGCAAAATACTGATGTGAATCCAATATGTAGATATATACAATGATGTAATGAATATGCAACTACATGAAACTAACCAGTTTGTTGAGCCAGTTATAAGCCTTCTTGAATCATCATAGAACGTTTTGAAATGTTGGAAGTATGTACAAGCATCAGAGGGGAAATTAGTGCCAATGATGACTAGAGTACAACTTTCATGAATTTTGATATAGCAAGTGAACACAAGCATCGAGGTATAAGTGAACCGAGATGACCTGAGCATTTCTTGCAGAAACAGATAAAGATTAACCACCGTTCTGATGCAAATGTGGAACTGTCATCAATGATATTGCTTTGGTCGTCATGTCCTATGACGTATTTGCATCAGATGGACTGTTAACCTCCAGACAGCAGACAAAAGAAAAATCATTCTCGTTCCTTGCCACTCTAGTTCAGTACATCATTGAGTGTGCTCCGGAGTAATGATATCGAAAATCAAACAAATTTTGGTCAAACATGTAATACTGTTATTTCATACATTATTTAGATATTTGGATCATCCAATAGACAATGATATGATATCTTGCTGAAAAGTGTGTCATGATCAGATAAAGTTGTTGCGTGAGTTTGTTGTTTGTTTGCATGATCAGATCCTATGTCATGGTCTAGCTGTTTTGGTATGCTCTGAAAGTTAAGTGCCCCCAGTTGAGTTTTGCCCCATTTATTGACACAACTTGTGGAAAGGAATATGTACAAACGATCAAGCCATGGTAAGACATTTTAACCCTCTAGGAAAATGGCGGCAGGATGATGCGATTAGTGACCCTAAGATGTGAAAAAGATGCGGAAAAAGGGAAGCTTTGAAAAGACAAAGTGCAAAACAGGAACTAATAAATGGAGAGATATAGATAGCGTCTGTTTGCCAGATTTTCACTATCTGTGTTTATTTCATTTTTCTGATGTCTTTTTGATTTTTTTTTTTGTATTTTTCTGTCAATAGACTGCCTGTTTGCCAGGTTTTCACCCTATGACATTCTCTTTTGATTTTTTTGTATTTTGCTGTCAATAGACTACCTGTTTGCCAGGTTTTCACCCTTATGACATTCCCTCGCTTTGATTTTGATTTCTTCAGGATCTTTCGCTGTTTTGATTTCTTCAGATCTTTTCTTGTTTTGGATTTCTTCTCGATCCTTTCTTATTTTGATTTCTTCTCGACTTTTTCTCGCTATTTTTGATTTTACCGACTTTTCTCTTGCTGTTTTGATTTCTTTCAGACTTTGCTATTTTGATTTCTTTTTAGGACTTTTTCTGCTATTTTTGGATTTCTTCTCAGACTTTTTCTACTGCTTTTGATTTCCTCAAGACCTTTTTCTTGCTGTTTTTTGGATTTCTTCTCAGGACTTTTCTGCTATTTTGGATTTCTTTAGACTTTTTTTACTTTAACATAGTAATTTAAGATGTATACCGCTGATGGGTTCATCAAATAGGTTCTCTCGGGCGTTGATAACTTTGTATGTTCTCAACCATAGACCTGCAATAACCACATAGGGGCTTCAACCAATTTGTCTAAACTTTCCCCTTTCTTTTCTCTCTGCCTTGTTGATTGTGGGTTCTCTTTCAGAACTAGATCACCCACCTGAAAGGTACGTGGCTTTATTTTGTGATTATAGCTGTGAGACATCATCTGTTGGTACACTTTCAAATGGTCTGCTGCTCTCTGTCTCTTTTCATCTAAAAGTTCTAACTCTTGGAGTCGGGAAACTCTGTATTCCTCATCTGTTATGAAACCTTTCAGTGATACTCTTAATGAAGTTATTTCTACCTCTAAAGGCAATATGGCTTCTGCTCCATAGACGAGGGCAAAAGGTGTCGCTCTTGTCGGCGTTCGGACACTAGTTCTGTAAGCCCACAAGGCAGGATTGAGTTGAACATGCCAATCCTTCCCTGAGTCATTGACAGTCTTCTTCAAGATCTTTAGTATAGTCTTGTTTGAGGCCTCTGCTTGGCCATTCCCTTGAGGATAGTAAGGCGTGGAATATCTGTGCTGAATATGGAATCTTTCACAAAGTTCATCAACATCCTGATTTTTGAAAGAACGACCATTATCTGTAATAATGGCATTAGGAATACCATATCGACAAATAATGTAGTTGAGTATGAAGGATGAGATATGTTTTCCAGTGACATTAGAGAGGGGTACTGCCTCAATCCACTTAGTGAAATATTCAGTTGCTGTGATAATGAATTTATGCCCATTTGAAGAAGAAGGATGAATTTTGCCCACTAGATCTAACCCCCATTGAGAGAATGGCCAAGTTGGTGTGAATGAGTGAAGTTTTTGTGCAGGAGCATGAATAAGATTCCCATGAATCTGACATTTTGAGCATGTTTTAACGAAAGTGAATGATTCCCTTTCCATTGTAGGCCAGTAGTAACCCATTCGAATCAATTTCTTGGATAAGGTTAGTCCACTTGAATGAGTACCACAAATTCCCCCATGAACTTCTTGTAAAGCTTTGTCAGATTCGTCACGTTCAAGACATCAAAGTAAAGTACCATCAAGACCACGGCGATAAAGGGTATCAGCAATAAGGGTATATCGAGAGGATTGTCGGATAAAGTTACGTTTTTGGTTGCGGGATAAGTCAGGTGGTAAAATATCATCTTTTAGGTATGCATAAATCTTACCATACCAGGGTGAATCAGATCCTACCAGGTGGCAGATAATTTGGCTTTCAGGTGTGTCATAGGCAGGTGTAAATAATTGTTCCACCAGAAATTCATAGCGAATCTATTTTTTTGGGAGTTGTATCAATGAGGCAATCGTAGCCATAGCATCAGCCGCTTTGTTGTCAATCCTTGGAATTTGTGTGAACTGAATGTCCACAAAGTACTTCTTGAAGTCATCAATCATCTTCTTGTATGGCAACAACTTGTCATCTTTAGTCTGATAATCATCATTGATTTGATTAATAACTAGTTGTGAGTCACCATAAACTTGTAGCTCCGTAATCCTCCATTCCAATGCTATTTTCAGTCCAGTGATTAGTGCTTCGTATTCGGCTATGTTATTGGTGCATGGAAACATTAGCCTATATGACCAAGGAATGGTATGTCCTTGAGGGGTGACAAAGAGAATGCCTGCCCCCGATCCATGTTGAGTAAAAGAACCATCGAAGTATAAGGACCATAGCTGCTTAGAGTCTGTTGTGAAAACATCGACATTTGGAAACTCAATGTGTAAGGGGTGCTCCGTTAGGAGAGGAGCGTCTGCTAGTTGATCCGCAATAACTTGTCCTTTGATTGCTTTGCGATCAACATAGTGGATGTCGAACTCACTCAAAATTATGACCCATTTTGCTAACCTCCCTGTTAGTGATGCTTTGCTTAGTAGATACTTGAGTGGATCAATTTTTGAAACAAGATTAATTGTATGAGTTAGCATGTAATGTCAGAATTTCTGTGAAGCAAAGACGACTGCTAAACAAGCCTTCTCAATGAAAGTGTAATTAAGCTCATGACTTGTCAGTGTTCTGCTAATGTAATAGATTGCATGTTCTTTCCCTTCATGGTCTTCTTGCGCTAATAATGCTCCCAAAGATGTCTCGGTTGCAGCAATATACAGAATCAATGGTTTGTCTAGATTTGGTGGTACAAGAACTGGTGGATTCATCAGGTACTGCTTGATTTGTTGAAATGCCATTTCACATTTGTCATCCCATCTAAAAGGAACATTCTTATGTAGGAGATGTGTGAATGGTATACTTTTGTTAGCCAATTGTGCAATGAATCTTCTGATAGACTGAGGTCGTCCTTGTAATGATCTTAATTGACTGATGTTCTTTGGGGGAGGCATCTCCATGATTGCTCAAACTTTAGCAGGATCTACTTCAATTCCCTTTTCTGAAACAATATATCCTAGCAGCTTTCCGGATGTGACCCCAAAAACACATTTCTTAGGGTTTAGGCGAACTTTGAATTTCTCCAATCTGGTAAATATTTTTGATAGTATCTCCAAGTGTCCTTCTCTGGTGTGTGATTTTGCCAATATGTCATCTACATAATCTTCCATGAATGTGTGCATCATGTCGTGAAAGATCGTAGTCATAGCTCTTTGATAAGTAGCTCCAACATTCTTTAAGCCGAAAGGCATGACATTCCAACAATATGTTCCCCACGGGCAAGTGAAAGCTATTTTCTCTTGGTCTTCTGGTGCAATCTTGATTTGGTTGTAACCAGAGAAACCATCCATTAATGAGTACATGGCATGACCAGCTGTTAAATCAACTATAGTGTCAATACTTGGAAGCGGAAAGTCATCCTTTGGGCAAGCTTTGTTTAGATCTCTGAAATCAGTGCATACTCTTACACGTTTGTCTGGTTTTGCTACTAGTACAATATTGGAGATCCATTCTGTATAGGCAATTGATCTTATAAAACCCGCATCTAGGAGCTTCTTGAGTTCTTCTTTAACCAATAGTGCAACATGGGGATTCATCTTTCTGAGTTTTTGTTCTACTGGTTTAACTCCTGGTTTGATAGATAAATGATGCATTATGAGATCAAGATCGAGACCTGGCATGTTCTGTATATGACCATGCAAAATTGACTTGATTTTCCTTGAGAAATTTCATGAACTCTGGAATTTCTTTATCTGTCATTGATTCAGCTACCTGTAGAATCCTTGGATTATCTGTAGTTGCAATGTTGATTTCCTTTGTAGGCTCAGTCAAGATGGATGATCACTCATGATAGTGCTCTGAGAGAGTGTCAAGAGTCCCATCAGGTGGTGCCTCAAAAAGGTTTTCACCATCTGATACGCTCTTTATTTTATCTTTTGCTTGATCTAGTACTGCCAGATTCTGGTTTTCACCACTAGATCATTTTTCTTTATTTTTATTTTTGCAGCTAGGAGACTTGACACTCTCCTGATTAAAGACTTCATACTGAAAATCGCCAGTGGAACAATCATTTACGTTGTCTGCGGAAAGGAAGTTTATGAGAGCTTCGTCATTTGGAAAAATAGGTATATCAATAGGTTCGGTTAGATCCCAGTCAATGAGATCAGGATGGATTAATGGTAGGACGTCATCTAGTCGTGTGAAATCAGCGATGGTTAGGATCAAGACAGAGTTATCGGTAGGATCCGAGGTATGAGGTAGGTCAAGGATGGTACTATTCTCTTGATAGTCTTGTTCGTTAAAATCCAACTCAGTATCACTAGACTCATAGTTGCTTTGTGGTTCAGATTCTTGTGGTTGGGACCCTGAACCTTCTCCTTTGATTAAAGCGGGTGTATACTTGTGTATGACATCTACCTCTTTGTCTCTCCAAAATTTGTCATCATGGATGGTATCCCATTCATATTCAGCAGAATCTATGTTAGAGTTATTTTCTATGCAATTCAGGATTGATGCCAAACATGTCTCTTTCTTATCGGAACCTTCTTGCAGTGTAAAAACATTACCTTGTGATTGTTTAGATTGGGTAGCATCATAGCCTATTCTAGTTTTGTCATATGCAGCAAGCCCTAGGAGATGGATAGGCTCAACTACGCCTTCTTTTCTTTTTCCAAGAGGTCCATTGTCATATCCCATCTTTTGCATGATGGAATATCCTTTCCCATATTGATCTGTTGGTAAGGTAACATTTAGCACTGTTTCCTCTTCATCCTTATAGAGCCAATCCAAAATTGTCGTATCCTCAGGATCTCCCATGGGAAACTTCTCTTTGATAAATTGTCCATTGAACTTGGTAGTGGGCTGTTTGTACTTGTGCTGATGTTGATGCTGCTGATATCTGTTGTGGTGTAATAGAAGGTTTTCCATGTGATCTAGGAGATGTAGGTAGATTAGCAAGACAAAGGGAATATTCCCCAACTCCACTTTCCTTGAACTGCAGTTTCTTGTCAAAGTTTTTGGTTAATTGACTGATTTGTGTATCATGCTTAGGAGAAGTATTAGCAAGTGCTTCTCGATTATTTGGAACCAAAGTATCCTGATGAGCTTTGACATTAGCACAAGTTTGTGTGTTTGAATTATTAGTTGGTATAGTGATTTCATGTCCGTCATATGGAAACTTAAGACATTGATGGTAAGTGGACGGAACAGCTTGCATTTCATTGATCCAAGGACGACCCAACAAGATGTTGTATGCAAGATCTCAGTCTAAAACTTGACAAAAGGTATTTTTGATAATAGGTCCCACTCTGATTGGTAGCATGATTAGACCTTTAGACGTTCTTTCCTCATCATCATAGGCTTTAATGGTAATCTTCCTTCTAGGATCAACGGAGTCTTCGGCAAATCCTAATGCTTGAACCACCTTCAAGGTACATATATTTAGACCAGCCCCTCCATCTATTAGAACACGTTTAACACGAAATTTATGGATCATGACCTCTAAGTATAATGATGAATTATGGGGATGAGTCAGGGAAACATCATCTTTGTCTGAGAATGAAAGGCATGTGGGTGAGGACAAATGTCCTACCATGGCTTGAAATCGGTTCACATCCAAATCTGTGGAGACAGTCATCTCCAAAAGGGCTTTTTCTAAAATTTCCTTGTGTGCAAGGGAAATCTTTAGGAGTTCTAAAATGGAGATTTGAGCCGGAGTTTTTCAAAGTTGGTTAACTAAGTCATATTGATGTTGAGGGAAGGTCTCAGTAGATTTTGAAGAGGTACCCTTCAAGACAACTTTAGCTTGGGCTCTCGTTGTGACATTCACTTGTTCATTGTCCACTTTCTCTTTGATTTTTATAACATTGACTCGCTCATTGTCTGTATAGAGATGACGGATTACATTGTCATCAATTTGGTTCACATTTTTGTCAGAAAACTCTCCCTTTTGATAATTTGGTAGAGGATTTCGAAATGCTTGGTGATCTTCGTTGGATTTCTGTTGTCCTTCTACTGTGATAATGCCCTTGTCACTTAGATCTTGAATAGCATGTTTCAAACCTTGACAGTTGTTTGTGTGATGACCTCTGCACCTATGGTAGTCACAAAAATAGGCCTCATTCCATGATGGAGGTTTTACACTAGGTTCATAATTACATTGCGGTGGTAACATAAGGACATTCTTTTCCATAACCTCTTTGAAAGCCGATTTTAAGAATTGTCCTAGTGGAGTGAAAGTTCTTCTATTGGAGAAGAATGGAAAGCGTTGTGGTTTCGTGTTTGAGGTATTCCCTAAAGTGTTGTTGTTGTTGTTTCCCCGGTAGTTTTGGTTGTTGGCAGTCCCCTGATTGTTGTTCGTTGAAGGGGGATGATTATTTCCTAGATTCGCGACTAAATTGACATTGTTGTAATTATTGTTAAGAGGAGTGCTCAGGACAAATGGCCTAGTCGTGATATGATTTGCATCTACAACACCATCGTTTACAACGTTCTTGTTGCAGGTCCAAAATTTTGACTTGTCTTGATTGTTGTAATGGTTAGATGAGCTAGGGTTGTCCCTATCAAGTTTTATTGTCCCTCTTTTGACCAAAGCACTTTTGATGGTGATGGCATCCTCAATCAATTTCTCAAAGGAAGGTGGACAATGTAGATTTAAACGATAGCTCATTTATGAGTTGAGGCTATTGATGAAAGTAACCATTTTCTCCTTTTCAAGAATAGGTCGTGGGTACCTAGCGAACATTCTCCTCCATCTTTGAAGAAAGGTAGTGAAAGATTCACCAGGTTTTTGTGCAACTTTGCATAGATCAATCATGGTGATCTGGTGTTGGATGTTGTAGGCGTATTGTGTTATGAACAAATTGATCAATTCCTCAAATGTTCGAATAGGAGGTGTAATCTTAGATAACCATTCCATAGAGTTGACTCCAAGGCTTTGAGGAAATAATCGCAATAAATATGTATCCTCGTGGGCAAATTCCAATGTCATGTTTTGAAAGTCTCTAACATGGTCAACTGGGTCTGATTTTCCATTATAACGATCAAATTTGGGAATTTCACAGTGTTTAGGAAATGGAATCATGTTGAGACTTCTATCAAAAGAATAAGAACATATGTCATCCAAAGTGTATTTCTTGGTTGTGGTTCCTCCTCGTAATTCTTTGAGTGTTCCCTACATTTCTCTAAACTCTTTTTCTAAGGAGGCAAATTTAGATAGGGATGGCTCTTCTTCTGTGGTTTTTAATTTCTCAGTATCAAAGTCTTTATGCAATTTAGCTCCTTGATCTGCTAAGAAAAGAAAGTACTTCTCTTTGTCACGTTGTATAATCTGTTCAAGGATTTTAAGAAACTTGGGATTTTGTTCCGCCTCTTTAAGTTGAAGTTCTTCCTCTTGCTCATCATCACTATCTACGGGAGTTTTGTTCAGGTTTTTGTTCTTAAGTAACGAATTTTCCTCTCTATCAGCCATATTGTTGTCACTGAAAAGGGGATTGTGACTCACACTAAAAAGAGGACTATCACGTTCACCTTCTTCTTGAATGTTGTGTGTGGAAGTTTCTTGTTGAGATGTTTCTCCTGGCTTGTTGTGTTGAGATCTTGTAAAAATAGGCATATGTAAGAAATCCTCGGATATGATCAAAGGTCACTGAAGGATTTGATTAGGACGCATTGAATATTCAATTGAAGGTTGTGGTATATTCTCAAACTCAAGAGGTTGATTAAGATTGTGATGTTGAGACAATGCTAATCTTTGATAATAAGCTTGGGTAGCCAAAGGTTCTACAGCATAATCGTCAGTGAATCCCCTAATGTAGTCTTGGTATCTATGGAGGAATGTGCGATAATGAAGCAAGACATCTCAACTCTTATACATGAATTCTTTGCGATCTAAAGTCTTTTTGTAACTTAAGTTTGTTTTGGGCTTCTTTATCCTATGGAAAACTGATTTCTTGGTGAACTTTGTTGATTTCCACTTTCTCAACATGGGAGTAAAATCTTAGAAATTCAGGTCTGTGACAGAAACCTAAAAGCGCTATTATGTTTCCTAAATGCGCTGCAGAAAAAGGTAAATGCGCTGGAGAAAGAGTCAAATGCGCTGCAGAATACCTCAGATGCGCAGAAATAGAGCACATATGCACAACAGAATACCCTAAATGCGCCGAAACAGAACACAGATGCGCTAGAACAGAGTTTAAATGTGCTACAGTTTTCCCTAGATGCACTAAAATAGTTTTCTAGAGACAGTTTTGACCAGTTTCAGCTAAAATTTTTCATGTTGGTTTTTGGATGATCCTTTATCTGAATTAATATTTTTGAAAGCACAGTAAACAATCTGATTTAAGTTGATTCGTAACCAAGCACAGAATAAGACAAGCACAACCTAGGTTAGGCCAGGACAATATCCACTAGACTCCACGTGGGTTTCCCCAACCGCATATCAGTAGCGTGTGAATCCAGAAGCTTGGCTGCACGAGCTCCCCCTTACAGTTCACTCTCTTCTCAGGCCAACCAAGCTTCCAACCCCCATGAAACTCCCATGGTGAGCTGATCACCTCTACTATTGACTGCGAAAGTGTAGAAGGCTTCACACCGACCGGTGCTGGACTAGCAGATAGAAGGTTTTTGGCTTTCTAAACAATGGTTTTTAGTTTGGGACCCCCGTTTGAGTGGCCATACATGGGGCAAGAGATTAATCACCATTAAGGTGGCACTCCAGCCTGAAGAGGTTAAGCTCAACAAGGTTTAAGGGAGTACTACTCCATCTGTATGACACATCCGCACAAGCAACCTTAGGTTTTCCCTTAAGATTTACATTTATATACTGGTCGGGGGTAGCTTGGCCTTAGCTCCGTTGCCGGTTTGAGTCGTCCCTTAAGGTGAGTACTTTTTCCCTTAAGGCAGGCCCAATTTCTAGAGTCAATAACCGTTTCTCTTGCACCCAGGATCGCAAAGTGCGCAAGGGGAGAGGATACTTTGATTATCAAATCAGGGTTACACAGGGAAAAGTGGGTCTGGTTTTCTGATCACCTAGTTTGTATAGGGTGAGAGCATAATCACCTACCACTTTCAAGCACAGTCAAGAAGAGTAGACAAGTTCATTTTAAATGCACCAAAATCAAAAGTGATTTATTCTAAGTGAAGATTTTGCTTCACCACAGACATGGGGTTCATTTTAACTACATGATAAAGGTGTGGTGGCTACCCTAGATTGATTCTTTTTAAAACCCAGCAAGAAAAATGAAAGAAATTCTGTCTGTGGAAGGCGTCAAACTCAGAATCTCGGTTACAATTCAGATGTGAAACTCTGTCCCCCAGATGCATAGAATCAGAGACCAGATGCACAACTCTGTTACCTAAATGCGCTAAAACAGAATACAAATGCGCTACTCTGTTACCCAGATGCGCGAAAACAGAACCTATATGCGCTATTCTAAATGCAAAGAATTTTTTTTAGATTTTCTGAAACAACTTTAAATGCACTAAAGAAAGTCCTATATGCGCTAACTAAACCCCTATATGCACTGCAAAAAGTGACGGATGCGCTACTCTGTTTCCCGGATGCACCGCAGAAATGCCCAGATGCGCCGAAACAGTCTTCAAATGCGCCGAAATACTTGCAAAAATAAAATTTTCCGAATCTTCCAGATGCGCTGCCAAATGCCAGAAAACCTGTGAGGAAAACCTGCAAGAAAACCTGCAAGAAAGAAGTCTAAAATAGGGGCATAGGCCCCACGGTGGGCGCCATTTAATGTGTGTGAAAAATAAGATGCGTAAATGAATTGAAAATAACTGTTCAAACACACCAATAGAACATTATAATAAAGCAAAATATAAAGAGTAAAGAAGTGAAAACTCAGTATCCTGCTTCCATTGTCGTCCTATTGTCCTCTATCTTTAGTGTTTTTATTGATTCCAGCTTTGTGTTCTCAGATTGTAGGCTAGGCTCAACAAACTTTCTTCCTAAAGAACGAGATTTTGCTATGATGTAGATGCAAGATTAAGCTATGATGATGATTTGAAATAATAAACTTGAAATAAAGATGATGCTTATGATATTAAAATGCTAAATGAACTAAATGCATGAACTCTAATTAATTGCCTATTACCAATGCTTGGATTCACACAGGTATTTATAGAGTTTTTCGATTATTTTTGATTAGCTGTCTCGATTAACGGTTGTGATAATTCCTGGCAGATCGAACAGTTGAAGAAAGATGAAATTGAAGAGAAAATAGAAGAACCCTGAAAATAAGATTTTTCTATTTTATTATGAAAGAGGAAAAAGAAGAGAAGATAAGAAATCATCTTTCTTAAAAAGAATAAAATAAAGATTTAAAGTTGATAAATAATTAATTAAAAAAAATCAATTATTTATTTGTGGAGGACATTCAACTTTTCTTAATTAAATAAAATATTTAATTAAGCTTTTAAAAGCAGAAGAAAGCTTGTGGTAAGAAAAGAGCTTTAATCATGTTTTATTGAAAAAAGCAGAATATCTCATAATTAAATAAAATATTTAAATATGATATGAGAAGATTGCACAATTAGGTTAAAATACCTAATTTTGATTTAGAAAGAAAGCATAAGATATTTTTAATTAAATAAGATTTATTTAATTAAATCACTTTTATGAAATTAATCAAATGAAACATTTAATTAATTAGAAGAAGAAAATTAAATAGAAGAAAAGGATATTTAAATTTAATTAAATCAAATGATTTAATTTAAATTCAAACAGTGATAATTAATTTAAATAAATAGAATGTATTTATTTAAATAATTAAGTGGACATATGAAAATAATTAAATAAAATAAATTTATTTAATTATGGAAGAGAAATAAGATGAATGAACAATATAATTAAATTAATTAAATTTAATCATATGTAGAGGACTTTAGAAAATTTAATTAAATAATAAATATTTAATTAATTGCCAGGATTATAGACATGACCATTTTTATGTGTATACACTCTCATATGCACTCATCAAGTTATTTACAATGGAATTTTCACTTGATTCATTCGAAACTCTTAGCCCAAGAGCCTTCATGGTGGGCCTAAATTTGAGTTGCCTCATCATTTCAACAAATAGTTGGCATCTTCCACCCTCACTTAGCTTCTCAAAAAATAAACTCCATATCCTCTGTGCATATCTTTGACATGTACGTTTTGGAATCTTATCAGGTATCCATTTCAAAACATTGGAATCAATATCAATTAAAAATCTAGGTTTTCTATGAAAACTCTAGGAGGAGTTCTCAAATGTAAATTTGTGTCAACGTTAGGAATGTCAGCAACATTGGGGATAGATTGTGTACCTTCAATCAGAGGTGCAATTGATGAAATACCTTGAGATTGACATGTAAATGATGTTGTACCTCCAACTTGAGATGTTTGTGGAGTGCATTCAAAAGATATGTGTTTGCTGATGTACTTTCAAAATGCAATGTTTTTGATGGTGTGTCTTCAATTGGAGATGTGATTTCTGATATACTTGGAAAACCACAAGTTGTTGTTGGTGTTTCTTCAACTAGAGATGTGCATTGAACTTCACCTATAGTTGATGATGTACCCCCAACTTTGGGATCCATTTGTGTCCTTCCACGATATTTTTTCATCTGTGCCCTTTGTTTTTCCAATTGGACATCTCCCTTAGATTGCACGGGAATTTCTAGATGTATGGGTTGCAATTCCTTTGCTTCACGAGCTACAATTTTTTATTGTCTTCTCCTTGCATTTTTAACTGCGCATTCTTTTGGTGTTAGAGGATTTTCTCATTTCCTTGGTATGACGTTGAATGCTACATGTTCACAAACACACATAGAACAAAAGTAAGTAATGCATTTTATGAAACGTATTGATGACGCTGCTCAAATTGCATTTTATAAAACACACCAAAGAATTTTATGAAAGAAGGCAACAAGCTGTTTGGAATTATCAAACATGTCTATGCTACAACATTTTTCATACATACATCTACCTCCATACCACAAGAAAAGTACTTGTAATGCATTTTTTCAAACATATCCATCCCACTGATTACATTGCATTTTGTGAAACACACCAAACATTTTATGAAACATATTGATATCGCTGATTACATTGCATTGCAAATATTTAAAACTCAAAGCATTAATTTACATTGCATAACTAATGTGACTTATGAAACATTGCATATCCTATAAAACATTGTTGTCCCCAACCTAGGGTTTATAGCGAGCTTCAAAAAACCCATAACTTTTGATGCGTCTAGGGAAAATATAGGAAACTTGGCACTAATTTTCTGCAGGCCTATATGCATGTGCTAACAACATGAGGGTTGCTAAATCATCATTTTGTGTGAGTTATTAAGGACAATTTGTTTCTTTTTTGATGTAGGAGCATCCAATGGTGTAAGGGCAATCTTGCATCACCCAAAAATAGTTAAATTTCAAGTTTCTCGATTTTTAGATGTTTTTATATTTTTGGATACCCTTTTCGTCATAATGAAATTCCCAATTTATGGTTTTTATTTTCTATTCCTGGGTTGAAAGATATTGTAGTTTTAGTTTCCCGGATTTGCACCTAAAAATCTTCTAAGTTAGATTTGAGGCACTTAGATTTCCCAGAACGGCCCTGAAACTTGCCAAAAATGGCATAGCAATTTCAAGCGCATTATTGACTTCGAGACCTTTCCAACGGTTCAAACAGTTCACGAATCGGAGTCCGGATCAAAAGTTATGGCCCTGGGAAGTTGGCGCACTTTCTAGAAGATACAATTGCAAATGCTCTTTTGAAATTTGAACTTCATGTTGTAAATTTTCAGCGTCAACCCGCCTAAACTCAAATTTGAATGTTGTTTTGGCTCCAAACTAATGAGGATCTCTATTTATGGGCAGGTTTCTAATTTTTGGGTAGCTTTTTGGGGACAAGCTTGCATATTGCGAAAGGGTTATTCTGTAGCTTTCTGTAACTTACGTGTGTTGTAGAACTTGGGGATTGAGATCCTCTGCATGTAAGAATCTCCATTTTCTAAATAATAAAATTATTCTCTTGTTTGTGGGTTATTTTCTATGTCTCGGGTTGTGCCCTCATCATTTTTGCAACTATGTTACATGTAAAACCTAGTACTTTGAGGGATTTGTACAAAATTGCTTCATGTAAGTGTTGATCAATGTTAAGAAAGGTTTGAGGGGAGTATTTGGAGTGTGGAAAAGTTCTTAGGAGCAAAGACTTGTGTCAAACCCAGGGTATAAGTTGCTGCCACCTTTGGAAACTAGAGAATCTTGTGCTTAAATTGTTGTCAAAACCACATTGTGATTGTCAACCAAGCCATGAAGAACATGAATTCAAAGAAGGGTTTGTGATGCTATATCTTGGAATTATTCACTATTTCTTTGGCAATGAGGTAACTTCGAAAGACAAAAAGCATTTTCAATTGCACAAAATTTTCCCTTTTTTATTTCTTAGAAAGGTAAATGGTATGAATGAATGGAAACTTTCATTAAACCAACTATGTCTTGAGTCACTTGAATTTATCTAAGCACATGATGAAGGTTATTTTTTTATGGCACAAATAAATTAATGGAAAATTGCATTAACATTGATGAAAGCTCTTAGGTTTTCCAAATTAATTGAAAATAAAAGTTTTCCCACAACCATCACTAATAATGAATTTGAATCTATTATGTCTTGTTTTCCATTTTATATCTTCAAGCTATTAAAAATTAAACTTTTACATGCAACATCCATCTAATTTAATGTTGAATTCTATGTGTAACAATAAAGATTAATAAAATCATCAAATGAATGGTCTATAAATTGTCAAAACAAAACAAAAAAACTGAATATAAACATCTACCTAAAATGAAATAGATTGAATTCCACTAGCCATGCTGGAAATGGACTACTAGAAGCAATGCAAATAGAATTCATCAGAAAATTTGTGTTAATTTGATGTCGTTTAGATAAGTTAAAACATGAATTCATCTAAATTATGTCATTTTTTTCATTTTTTTCTTCAAACTCATAAAATTTAAATCTTTTTTATTCAACTCCAATCTAATTCAATGTTGAATTCTATGTCCAATTGTTATGATTAATAAAATCATTAAAGGAATTTAGTTTATTTTCAAAAACAAACAAAAATACTAAATATAAACATTTCAATATTACCAAAATGAATATATTACCTGAGATAATGCAAAATGATGTAGAAACTTCAAAATGTCTCCATCTATGTTGTCTAGCATGCAAATTGGTGGTAAAAAGGTGATGGATCAAGCATAGATTGGTACAACAGGAGTCAACTGCATAAAAAAAGGCATTTCTGAGTCGGATAAAGCATTGAACCAGAAAAATGCAAAATCATGTGCGACTGAATCATAGGGTCAACCCCTATTTTATCGTTTCAAGGTCAAACAAATTTGGTGCTCCCCAAAATTTGTTGCTTTCAAATGTTTTCACAATATAGAGAGGAAGGGAGTGAGACTTGAGATAGAGGGAGATAGGATATGAGTGAGAGAGATTAGTCTAGGTAGCATGGTAGGGGCTATGACTTGATAGTAATAGAGAATTGAGAGGGATAAAGAGTTATCCAATTAGGGTGGGAGGAAAGACCTAACAATGGGAGAGGGGTTGGAGTGAAATAGATTTTCTAGGTAGGGTGGGAGGTACATGAGGCCTAACAGAGAGGGAGTGTGAGAGAGGGGATTGGAGTGAGACAAATTAGTCTAGGTAGTATGGGAGGGAGTGAGACCTAAGAGAGAGAGAGAGAGACTTGAGAGGGAGAGAGAGTTATTCAATTAGGGTGGGGGGAAGACCCTCTACCCTCTACCCTCTATCCTCTACCCTCAACCCTACCCTCAACCCCACCCTCAACCATCAAACCTTAAACTGTAAACCCTCAACCATCAACCCTTAAACCCTTAAACCCTCAACCCACCCCTCTCTCTGTCAACCCTACACCCTCTACCCTTAAGCCATAAACCCTAAACCCTAAACCCTAAACCCTTAAACCCTCTACCCTCTACCCTCTACCCTTAACCCTCAACCCTCTACCCTCTACCCTCAACCCTCAACCCTCAACCAAACCGTCAACTTCCAACTCTTCAACCCCCTCTACCCTCTACCCTTAAACCCTAAACCCTTAAACCCTCTACCGTAAACTGAAACCATAAATCATAAACCATTAAACCCTAAACCCTAAACCCTTAACCCTTAAACCCTAAACCCTTAAACCCTCAACCCTTAAACTATAAACCCTAAACCCTATACCCTTAACCCTCTACCTCTACCCTTTTCTCCTCTATCAACCCTACACCCTCTACCCTTGCAATTTTATAATTCCCAAACCATTAAAACCCTCTACCCCTTACCCTTAACCCCTCAACCCCTTTATCCCCAACCCTCTACCCTCTACCCTAGCCTTAACCCCAAACCCAAAACCCTTAATCCCCTCAACCCCTAAAACCATAAACCCAAACCCCAAACCCCAAACTCTACCCTTCTTAACTTCTACTCTGCCTTCTACCTTTCAATTCTTAAACCCTAAACTTAAACCTCAACCTTTAAACCTAGAACCTTTAAACCCTTAAACCCCTGCACTCTTAACGCTCTACCCTCTACCCTCTACCCTCAACCCTAAAAAACTCAACCCTTTGTCTCTCTTTCTCTCTCTACCCTCTACCCTCAACCCTCAACCCTAAACTGTAAAACCCTTAAACCCTCAACCCCCCTCTCTCTCAACACTACACCCT
The DNA here is from genome assembly GCA_007258455.2 of Sequoia sempervirens. Taxonomy (NCBI): domain Eukaryota; kingdom Viridiplantae; phylum Streptophyta; class Pinopsida; order Cupressales; family Cupressaceae; genus Sequoia; species Sequoia sempervirens. The sequence goes on along the minus strand of VDFB02086081.1, from coordinate 189,858,102 downwards.
CTACCCTTAACCCTTAAACCCTAAAACCTAAACAATCAAACCCTCTACCCTCTACCCTTAACCCTTAATCGTAAAATCATCTACCCTCTCTCACTCTCTCTACCATCTACCGTCTACCCTAAACCCTCAACCCTCAACCCTCCACCCTCTACTCTCTACCCTCAACCCTCTACCCTCTACCCTTAACCCTTAAACCCTAAACCCTTAAACCCTTAAACCCTTAAACCCTCTACCCTTTGTTGGACACCAAGAACACTAAGAGGGGGGGCTGAATCCATGTTCCATAATATTTGAATTTCAAATCATATCATGAATAACAATATTAATATTTAATAGCATCCACAACAAATAAAAAGAAGGAAACATGCATACATGACATTAACAAGACAATGTGAACACCATAACACCAAGATTTTTATGTGCAAAACCTGTTAGGGGAAAAACCATGGTGGAGATTAATCCAAAAAGTATACTATGTTAAAAGTATGATAAAAAGGGAATGCACTTGCATTCAGGCACATTGCTCAAAATACAAAAGAGGACTCACTGTCCAAAATGAGTTAAGATAAAAACTATTCAAAATATGAACTGAGAAAATAGCATCTCTGAATTCCTAGATTCAATTCCAATGAAGGACATGAAACGGATTTTGGACCTTCTATCCAATTTGCACTTCTGCTCTGCTCTATTCTCCTACAAAAAGCCTTCTACTGCACAAACAAAATTTGCTCGACAGATCCTCTGATATTACCTCATGTAGTTGTTCTACACTTTTTCCCACACACCTTCTCACCATTTTGTACATCACATGCAAAATGAATTAATGATCTCATTTATATATCCGCTAACAAGAATTTTATTTATATATGTCGGCTTGAAACAAAATATAATATTCTTCCATAAGTCGGCTCAAATCACCAATTAGAATTAATACATACCCACACAAGTCGGCTAGACTATAGTAGGGACCCAAACCAAAATTTCCAACATAATAAATAGTTAAACACATACTCCTCATACATCTGGAAAATGCCATACACAACAAGTCAGCCACAATGAGAAAATAAGCAATAAATCATTCTACCAAATCTCCAAACTCGTACATGGATCAATGTAATATCATAAAACTTATCAATAAGGTAACATACATGCTTTGCAAGCTTCCCTGGGGATCCACACAACAAAATAATGATCCAGTGAAGTATTCAGACCAACTTACCAACCAAATACTTTGTTCTTCATGCATTCTTCTAGTAGAATATTGTCTTCTACTTTCCTTGTCAATAGGAACTGCTTCCAAACTGCGGACCATACTACTGACTCCAGTTGCCATCAATGACAACACTAGCAACCAAAAACAATCTCCCAAAGCCATATTCCAACAATCTCCCCCTTTGGCATTGATGGCAACACTTAGTGAAAAATGACTAAGTGTCAAAACTCAACAAAACACTGCTCCCCCTTTGGATGTCAAGGTATTTTTCATAGCATTCTCTTCCCCTTTGACATCAATGACAAAAACTTCCACTACTTTTCTTTTCCCCTTAGCTTATTTACTGCACTCTTCCTCACTGCATTCTCTCCTCAAAAAAGGTTGCAACTACTGCTAAATTCAAAAAATTATTTTATACTCATCTTTCATTTCCGAGAGAAATTTCTTCAAGAGTCCACTGTAATTCTAGTAGCAATTATTAGATTGTTATTTTTTGATTTTTTGTTGATGACTTGGACAAGGGATTCAAGAATGGTAATGGCTTCTTCCAACTTTTCTCCTTTCTTTATAAATTCAACCATTTGCTCTACTGCATTCAGTCAGGTCCTTCACTTTCTAGAAAGTGTCCATAAGAGTGTTTCTGGCAGAGTGAACCTTTGCATGATCAACTTGCAACTCATGAATCTTCTTCTTAACTTCTCCATCCTTGTCCTGAACCATACTATAGTCATGTTTGATTCTAACAAGCTCACTCTCAATTTGTTCCAACATGTCCTTGTATTTTCCACCCATGTGAGGCCACCTGAGACAGTAATTGAATATCTTATTTGCTGAGTCAATGCATTGTCTTAGTACATTCATTTTCTTCTTCAATTTGGTGAGAGATAGCCTAAACTGCATCTTCAGATGTGAGATTATTTCTTCCTCTTTTCTGTCCTGAGACACAGAGTCCATAGCCTCCTTGATACATTCAATAAATTCTTCTAGAAGTACATTCTACAAACTCTTCAATTCAATGTTGTCATCAATAAAGTATCTTCCTAGAGTGTCCTCAATGCAATCCTACTCATATGATGGTCCATTCATCCATATGTCAGTTATCTTTTGCATTCCATCTTCTTCTTGAATAGTCTGCAATATCTTTGCTTTGAATAAAACACCTTCTTCATCACTTTCTTTTACAATTACCACAACCAGTTCAACTAGTTTTGGTTCATCTCTGGGTGTATATTCCTTAGAATCTTCATCAACTACATCCACAACTATCTGCATTTTACTTTTCCTTCAAATTTTGTTGACTTAGGCACCAGAGGAATGTCACCAGCCAACTCTCTTTCTCTCTTCTACCTTTTCTCTGTCTTACCGAAGGATGATCCAATATCAATTGCTTTTACCGAGAGAGGAATACCAAACTTTTCTAAAAAAATTCCAAAGAAGTTCTCATAAACTTGTTCACCATTTTCAAAAGAGTTGAAATGCTCAAAAATTTTCTTGCAAACCGGTATATTTCCCTTCCATACCACATTATCATTCTAAGGCAAGCAATTTAGGAAATACATCATAATGCATATAGCCAGGGTACCAAACCTAAAAGAATAATCTATATCCTTCGACAATTGCATGTTCTCCATCAATTGATCCTTTAACAATCCACATAGATCAAAGTCTTCATCTTCTATTATCATCTTGTGTGCAAGATAGACTGCGCCTGCAGAGGTTGCACCTGCCCTATTTCTGAAGAAGATATTGTATGAAATTCCATATGCAATATACCTTGTTAATGGATCTTTGATCATTGTAATCATCAGCACCCTCTGATCTCCTTTTACACCGGTTAGGGCTTCGACCTCAACATTTTGAATCGATTTCTTTTTTGGGACATCACCAACATTGCACAAACCTGTTAGATTTCTAATTATATCCTTAGAAATTTGATAGGGTTTATCTAGAGTAAGGATATCACCATCCAATCTGTTCAAGATAAACTGGACTACCTTCGCATTGACGAAATGAGGAAACTCATTCCAGATGTCTAGATTCTTGTGTTTCACTCCTCCAAGCTTCTTCAATTTGACGACAGAGAATGAATTTCTTACATCCCTAACCTTTTGACTACTATATTCATCCAAAATTACTGTTCCTTTGATTTGCTTCATTTTTCGTACCGAACAGGGTTCTATCAATCACAGAATAAGTATGAAATTGATAATCAATAGAAATACCTAGAGAATTCGCCGCTAAATCAACTTTTGCTGCTTTGAAATTTTGCTGAAAAGGTTCTCCAACTGTTCTCCTTCAATGTGCGGTGAAAAATGAGGGTTCCAAATGCACTTTTATAACTTTGCACACCTAGCTTCCTTGTCACATTAAATGCTTTGCCCTAGAATTTTTGGTTACTTTGTTTTCAAACAATAAGAGAGAAATCCATCTGCGAACCTTTAAGAAGCGATGACTAATACATTTGAGGATGAATAACACAACTGCAAACAACTTCCTACAATTCGAAACCAACTACACATGGGGGAACAAAATATTTTCATGAAAACTCCCCCTAGGCCAATGGCCTGAAATCAATTGTCGGATGAACTACTGAAGGGAGCTTCCGGTACAACCTTATTACATTCATCAGATCCATTCTTCTTTACCCATGTTTTATTTATCTGATCTCTTATCTCTTCCACGGATGCTTTTCCCTTTCCTTTATCACCTTTCTATGAATTTCTTCCTTGATAGTCCAGACCTCTTTTATCCATGTTTTTATTTTTGCAGACTCTTGCAATGTGCCCAAATCTGTTACAATTGTAGCATACCATATTTTTATATCTATACCATCCATTCCATTGATTTCCTTCTAATCTACACTGATTATAAATATGTCCAAATCTTCCATTGGTGTAACATTTAACATTCCTTTTATTGATAGGCATACTTCTACATTCTAATGACTTTTGACCAAACTTTTTGTAGTTAAAACATTGACTAGAAAATGATGGACTGCCAGAACTTATCTTACTTCTACACTGAGAAGCTATATGCCCAAATTTATTACAAAAAAAGCAATATCCATTAAATTTTTGAGGATTGGGTTGCCTTACCGGATATCTTTTTCCTTTTTTCTTCTGAGTTTTTTTTTCAGGGTCCTTCTGTTCAGATCTAGAGCTCACATCATTCACATAGCTGAGACCTCACTTATCATTTGCATCCTTTTGAACTTTAGTTATCTCATCAAGCCTAGCAGAATTGATCCTGAACTTCCCCTTAAACTCATTTGCAATAGCAAGCTCATCTCTGAGAATAACTACTTGTCTCTCAAGCTCTTGTTCATTGTTTCTAGATTGTTGCAGTTCAATCTCCAACTGAATGAATCCACTATTAACTCTATTGCATTCCTCAGACTTCTCTTTCAAGGATTGGGCCAGATTATCCTCCCTCTTCTTTCTTTCTTCAATCTCTTTAGTTAACTTCATCGCCATAGATTCCATTTCAAGCTTTAGAGAAGTATTGTCCTTAGCAAGCTTTTCACTCTTCTATTATTTCTTTTACAGTTTGATTTAGATGAACATCTTCCAAGCCTCTGCTTTCTTTTTGCTTCAACTGACCACATAGTTCTTTCCTCTTTTCCCTTGACTCGTTTATTTTATCCTTCAATGATTGAATGAATTTTTTGGCAGCCACAAGATTTTCTTTTAGTTCCACAACCTCTGCTTTAGACTAATCAAAATCATCAAGTGCCACCATAAGCTACTATTGAAGACCACTTGCATCCATTATAATCCAAGATCCACCACAAGTTGTTAAACTTCAGAAGAGGAACCTGCTCTGATACCAATTGTTGGACACCAGTAACACTAAGAGGGGGGGTGAATCAATGTTCCACAATATTTGAATTTCAAATCAGATCTTGAATAACAATATTAATCTTTAATAGCATCCACAACACATAAATAGAAGGAAACATGCATACACATTAACAAGACAATGTGAACACCATAACACCAAGATTTTTACGTGGAAACCCTGTTAGGAGAAAAATGACGGTGGAGATTAATCCACAAAGCATACTCTATTAAAAGTATGATAAAAAGGGAATGCACTTGTATTTAGGCACACTTCCTAGAGCTCGCTGCTCAAAATACAAAAAGAGGAATCACTATCCAAAAGGAGTTAAGACAAAAACTATTCAAAATATGAACTAAAAAAATAGCATCTCTGAATGCTTAGATTCAGTTCCAATGAAGCACATGAAATAGATTTTGGACCTATGATTCTAGATGTTTATCCTATCCTAAAGGTTCAAAATAACTATTATCCAATAAAGAAAAACACAAGGAACACTTCAAATATTAGCCTAAGGAATGATAACACAAAGAAAGAAGATGAAAATGAAATGAAGATAAACTTGTTTATACCTTCTTTGTGTTGCAATCCCTTGGTTGGCCCTTGATGTTTGAATGCTTGTATTCTCCTCAGATGACTATGAAGATGGCTAGATGCAATATTAACTATGTGATAGAATGTTAATGCTTATGGCTAAGTGGCTTGGCTAGATGAGTGAAAATGCTTGCAAGTTGAGTGATCAATTTGGTAGCATAAGGGTGCAAATGGTTAAATGTTCTTTTCAAATGGAAAAATGGAAAGAGTTTGGTATCAAATGCATAAGGTCCTTAAATGAAAGAAAAGAGGGGGTATTTATAGAAGAATTTGAATTCTCTAGAGAAATGGACGGTTAAGATTGAGTCACCATGGCCAAGATGTAGAGCTATAGTGAGTTGAGGATTCACAAGCCCTTACATCTTGACATGTGGAATGTGAAGTGGCCAAGGATGTGATGAGGTGTAGGTGAGGTGGAAGAAGGACATGTGATGGAGGTACTTGCAAGTACCTTGTTGTGACCACTCAATGATCACATGGGGAAGAGAAGATTCCTTGGAGGAATAAAAGTGAATTTAAAATTCACAACGACTAGGGAATCTTGTGGATAAGACAAGGTTCCAAAAAGAGAGGTGGAAAGTACGTTGGATAAAAAAATGTCCTTAAAAAGGTAAGTACTTACCCACATGTGACTTTATGTGACAAGTCAAAGATTCTAGAAGACTTTGGCACATGTGATGTGACAAGTCAAAGGTTCTAGAACTTGCATGGAGAAGAGAAGATTCCTTGGAGGAATAAATGTGAATTAAAAATTCACATGGGGAAGAGAGGAGTCTTGGGTGGATAAAAGGGAATTAAAATTTCTTTCGGGGATGGGGAGTGTTGACCAAGGTACTGATTAGGCTTAACTAATCAGTGGTTATAAGACGATTAGTGGATAATGAAGGTTAAAAGCCAACTTGCAAAAGTTGGAGGATGTAACATGTCCTAATCAAGGATTAAACATGTGCACATCCCTAATGATGAGATTAGGAGATTGATTAGGGTTAAGGAAAGGATGTGAAATGTGAGGAATTAAATAAGTTTCGTATTTATTTAATTCATTTGATGAAAGGAAGATTAAAGAGATAAGGTATTTAATTATTAACTAAATACTTTAGGGATTTGGAAGAATTAAGGGTATTAATTAGATAATAGTACATAGAACTCAGAAGAAGATGGTTAGATTGGAAAAGATGCCCCATTCATCGAAGGTATGACTAGTAAGAAAGGTGGTGGGAGTGATGATGAAGGTTAGGGATTGAGGATACCCCCTCGAGAGGTAATGCAAGTTCAAAAGAACACGGGTGTGCTCTCGAAATGGATGAGATGATGAAAGGGGAGATGATGAGAAGCACAAATGGATTTTAGGACAACTATGATGTTTCCCTAGTCAAAGTACAAGCCAAATGAGTTGATGATGGATGGAGTGTTGTCAATGAGGGAATGATGTATCCCGAAACAATACAAGGATAGGGAGAATACATCTCGATGATGATGATGAAAGTGTTGTTGATGAGGGAAGGATATATCCCAAAACAACATGAGGATAGGGAAGGATACATCCTGATAAAAAGGGTTGTTGATGAGGGAAGGATACATCCCAAAATAACACCAAAGTGTTGTGCAATTTTGCAGACACGCCCTACTGAAAGTAGGGACCCTCTTTTTACTCTGGCTTTTGGTATCTTTTGGCCCCTTAATTTTATTGATTTGGTTGCCTTTGGAGGTCCTTAGATGTTCATCTTGCTTGCCCAAGTGAGTTCCCCAGGTTGCACTTTGAAAAAACTAAGTTCTGAGCAAAATCCGGGTTTTTGGTCCAGTCCAGAATTTTCCGGTCCGTCTGGATTTTCCCAGAGTCTGCTCAAAGTCCGGCGCTGTGCAAAAATCTGGGTTTTTGGTCTAATCCAGGATTTTCCAGTCCGTCCGGATTTTCCCGGAGTCTGCTCAAAGTCCGGCTCTGTGCAAAAATCCGGGTTTTTGGTCCAGTCCGGGATTTTCTGCCCGACCCAGATTTTCTCGGATTTCTTCAGTTTTCTGGGTTTTTGGTCCAGTCCGGGATTTTTCGCCCGACCCAGATTTTCCCGGATTTCTTTAGTTTTTCGAGCACGTGCCAAAGTCCAGAATTTTATGCCATCCGCGGAAGTCCGGTCCACCCGGACTTTTCTGGATTTTCTGCCTGGCTTTATGCAAATTGAAATGTTGGATTAAATTGATGAATTTGATGATAAATGCTCAACACCCCATGCTTAAATTCATATATTACACGATGTTTCACGCATTTTTGGTTCGTTTTGATGATCTATTATTGAAATTTTTGCCTTATTTAGTCCAACCGGGATTTTCCTCGTCGTCCTGGATTTTTCCCGTCCTGTCGGCTGGATTTTCCCCCCTCGGCATTTTTCCAGTCCGTCCGAAATCCCACTTGAATTTTCTCGGATTTTCCCCTTGTCCGGTTTCCGAAATGGAAATTTTTTCAAATGATTATTTTTCCAAAAATGGAAATTTTTAAAAAGTGATGTGAAAATGAAAATTTTGAGATAAAACATAAAATTGAAAATAAAATTTCTAAAAATGGAAAAAATTTTGAAAATGGAAAGTTTCCTTTTAAAAATGTAAGTTTTTCTTAAAGGTCAAATTTTTATTCAAATTTAATTTGGACATGTGGGCTATTAATGATGATATCTTTTTTTCAGGACTAAACAAATATTAAAAAGGGGGACTTGCATATGGATTCGTGCCAAAAGAGGGAAATCTGGAGGTGTTCAATTCAAATTTTCAAAGTGGGACCTGCCTAAGAATCCGTGCCAAAACTGTCTACAGCTGGAGAACTTTCTGGAAGACACGTGAATTTGATCTTGCTGGAGATCATTGGCCGATATGGATAATATCCGTGTATTTAATGCAAATCTTGTCCTATTTTGAAATTCTCCTGGCCAACCTGTTTTGGGGCCCTTTATTATTGTAAAATCTAATTAGGCTAACTTGTTTTGGGGCCCTTTATTATTGTAAAATCTAATTAGGCCAACCTGTTTTGGGGCCAGTTATTATTGTAAAATCTAATTGGGCCGACATGTTTGGGGTCTTCTATAAATGGCGTTTATGCCTCATTTGTAAGGGGGGAATAAAAGGAGGAAAAGATTAGGAGAAGATTAGATAGAGAGCAAATTTAGCAGTAGAGTAGAGGTAGAAGTTAGTCAATTTCTGAGCAAGTGATGTAACAGAACACATGAATTGTTGCTGAAATTTGGTGATTCAATACAATTGCAGACATTGTGATTCTCTGGTGATCTCTTTTGTGTTGACTTATCTTGCATGGTTCCTATGGTTCTATCTTTCAAATTGCTCAAGGTTGTTAGATTTAGATTTAAATCCGATTCAATGATGTTTATGATTTAATGTTTGAAGTGTTTGCAGCAATCTTTGGTCCATACTTTTTGCAGCTACCTGATTGTTAGTTACTTTGTAAAGTCAACCTGGACCTTTACATTCATTGTGCTTGGTTCAATTGTGGAGTTTTATTCATTTCAGCTGCAATTGGGTTGTCTTGGGTGAATGTTCATGATCTGAAAATCTTTAAAACCTTAGAAGATTGCACTATTTCTGTAAGATTGCAGATTAATCTTGGTCAAGCAGAGATTGGTTTCGTTGGGATTGGTCCATTTCAAGTGTTTTATCATTTGCATTGTTAATCTTAGGAGTTAGAATAGAATAGAATATCTCTAAACCCTTATCTCTTTTACTGTTTATTTTGAATCTGGGTTAGTTTTAGGATTGAAAGCATCACCATATTGTTGCATCTGATGAAAATTCACTTCCAGCATTATTCATTTGTAAGGCCCCTTGTGATTACCAGCATTTTCACATATTATATGAGTTGTTTATGCATTGTCATAACCTGACACCCGAGAGACCTTGAGGTGATTTTCAATAATTTATTGTTGAATATTATCTTTCAAGAGAGATAGAATATCATTTTCTATCTAAGTTGTTGCTGTGTAGCAAACACCATCAACACAAAGGATAGGGAAGGATACATCTCAATGATGAGGATGATTGGATTGAGGCTTCTAACAAGGCTGGGGACAAGATCAAGGATGTGATTAGATGATTAGTGCTAGAGTGAGTTGATGAGGATAGGGTTGGTATGGGAGATAGATGAAAGGTATAAAAATGATGGGGGACAAGATGCATAGAATAACCAATCGATAATGGATGGGGTGAATTTGGATAGAGGATTAAATGTAATCCTAATGCAATTTTCCATCTTCGCAGCATTGATTTTTGCTATAGCATAAGACACAAGATGTCAGGGTATGAAGAACCAAGGCCTATTCGTGTCTAATGCATAAAAAAACATAACAGACAAGAGGCTATTCGAACACCTCAAAGTCACAGACCTTGGTTGGGCACGGCATTGGAATAACCACAAGCACAAAAGAGATGCCCCAACCCCTCATTAACATTAATTAAGTAATATTGTTATTATTTAATTAATACCCTTAAATAATCTAAACCCCTAAGGTATTCAATTAATAATTAAATACCTTACCCCTTTCATCAAATGAATTAAATAAATATGACATTTATTTAATTCCTCACATGTCACATCCCTTCTTTAATCTTAATCAACTTCCCAAAGAATTTTTAATTCCTTTTATCCTTCCAAGGAATATTATCCTTGATTAGGATGTGTCACATCTTCCAACTTTTGCAAGTTGGCCCCTAATCTCTCTTAGCCACCTAACCCTCCTCTAATCCTTCATTAACTAGCCTAATCAACCTCCCAAGGAATTTTTAATTCCTTTTATCCTTTCAAGGAATATTAAATTCATTTTTCTCTTCCCCATGTGATCTTTGACTTGTCACATCAAGTCACATATGGAATCTTCCCCATGTAATCTTTGACTTGTCACATCAAGTCACATAAGAACTCCTCCCTATGGAATCTTTGACTTGTCACATCAAGTCACATGTGGACAAGTGCTTCCCTTTTTGGAACCTTGTCTTGTCTGTGAGATTCTTCCAAGCATGTGAATTTTTAATTCACATTTATTTTCCCAACTACTTTCCATTTTCCCATGGAGATTTTTGAGGAATTCTAAAATTCCTCAAAAGTCACTTTCATTCCCACTTGGAGACAAGAAGTTTCTTTTTGAGGAAATCTTCTCATCCCCAAAAGTACTTGCAAAGTACTTGTCCTTTTTTCACATCATGTACCCTCCTTCCACCTCATTTACACATCACCATTTCTAAGTCACTTCACATTCCACATGTCAAGATGTGAGGGTTTGTGAGTCCTCAACTCACAATATCCCTTCATCTTGGCCTTGGTGGCTCAATCTCAACCGTTGAATTCTCTACATAATTCAACTTCCTCTATAAATACCCCCTCTTTTCTCTCATTTAGAAACTTTTGCATTCCATAGTCAAACTTTTGCAATTTTGTCATTTGAAGCCACACTTAGCCATATTTTCACATTTTGCTTTCACCATAGCACTTGCATCCATCATCATCCATTTTTCAACCATCTTGCATTCTCACTCTCATTTTCCATCCAAGGAGCATACACAACATCAAAAATCAAGGGCCAACCAAAGGAGCAACTTAGCAAGGTATAACTATTTCATCTATTTTGTTGAGTTCAACATTTTTTCCCTATCTTGAGGTGTTAGGTGTTTACTTTGTTTCTTGCATCTCTTTTGTTGCTGCTCATTTTTGGAATAATATTTTCACCTAATCACATTTTTAGCGCTCCCGATGGGACCCATAGATGGGCCTTGTTCTTTCATGTTTGTTATTTTTTTCACTATTTGTAGGTGCAGGTTGCAAAGGGGTGGACCCGACCTAGCAGAGAGGTGAACTTTCCCATCCTGGGGTGGACCTGACCTCCAGGGGTGAACCTAACCTCGGCCAGGGGCAAACCTGACCTCTAGGGGTGGACCTACCCTCCACAGAGTCCAAAAACAAAAGATTTGCAGTTTTTTCATAGAGGGGCAGACCTGACCTCCAGGGGCAGACCTTGAAAGGAAAATTCAGTGTATCTCAGAGAAATATCTAAGAATAGTAGTTCCTTCGGTAACTTTCATTTTGATTAGGTTGCCTCAAAGACACGTACAACTATGTCCTAAAGTGGAAACAGACATAGTTTATTTCCCACATTGATCCTTCTGAGAGAAGCATATGTAAATTCAACAACATGCATTAACAAATTCTCTAACAGAACCAACAGACATGAAAGATAAGATAAAAACTAGAAAAAATAGATTTACATGGAGAAAATCCTTTTGGATAAAAAACCCCACACTCCAAAGATCGAGCTATTGTATTATTCAGCAACAAATGGTTACAATACAATTTCAGACTCATAGCCTTTTTAGAGATTACATCATTTTCATTCTATATACAACTGGTAGCAACTGATCACTCAATACACAGGAGAGAGTTCGACAGCATAACCATGCCTCTGCTTTGGCCTCATGGCATTGGCCTTTCAGCGAGCACTTGGCTCTCTCTCTTCTTCTCTTCGGCTCTTCGACTCCCTGCATAGAACGTCCAATGCATACATTTATACATTCGTTCTCTATAGCCTCTATGAAATGGTTTGATTCCAACTGTTGGATCACAACGGTCGTATCAACCAGCTTAGCATCGTAGGTGTTTCCACTTCCTTGTGTTTTAGTTTTCCAACTTCCACACAAAAATGGTTCAGCAAATGGTTCACATCCCGCTTTCTCTGATTGGTCCAAAATGCACCATGTTGGACAGTCTTCACTCGGTCAAAAGGCATTCAACCTGTGTTGGCATGTCGGTGAGACACTAACCGTGTCTCCTCGATGCCAACACAACCAGCATTTGATATCACCAAGAGTTATCCCAATTGGAAAGAGGTTACATCGAGTCCAGAAAGCTATCGCTAAGACTTCGCCATGTTGCCAAGACCTCATACTGATGATCACCACTTGTATCTCTATCGCCAAAACCATCGTTGTTCAATGAGACATCATACCGAGGCTTCAGAGTCACATTGACCTCAGTAATCCCATCGGCAAGACTATCACTCTTTGCCAAGACTTCATAACGAGCTCTTCATGTTATACCGAAACATCCTAGTCGGCAAGACATCGCTTTCACTGAGATGTTACTCTGAAGTCTTCAAGTCATACCAAGTACCAAACAGTCACCAAGAGTCATACTGACAACCATCAGTGAGAGTTTCCTCATTGGCAAGACTATATCGCTCACCAAGAGGTCACACCGAGACTCCTCAAGTTACACCGAAGCATCCGACAATCGGCAAGACATTCATCTTTCACCAAGACCTCACATCGAGCACAACATGTCATACCGAGTCGACAAGACAATCGTCTTTCACCAAGACTTTACACCGATGTTTACATTTCACCCCGAAGACTTCTGTCGGCTAGACATTCCACATTCATTGAGACTTCATACTGAAGGCTTTGTGTTTCTTTGATGACTCCATTTACTAGGAGTCTCACTGAAAACACCCGATCACATGTTGCTTTGTTGGCCAGGCATACCGCTATCGCCAAGAGGTTACATCGAGCCTCTTATGTTACACCAAAGTCACACAACCATCGGCGAGACCACCACCTGTCACCAAGACTTCACGCCGAATTCTCCAAGTTACCTCGAGCCCACCTTTCTCCAGGAATCATGCTGAACACATCCCACACCATCAATGAGACAAATTCCTGTCACCAAGACTTCATAGCGATGCCTCCATGTTACCCCGATGACTCCATATGTCTATCGGTGAGACATCTTCCTGTTGCCAAGACTTGACACTAAAGTCTTTGAGTTACCACGAAGACTCCAAGTTGTATCCCCATCGGCGTGACCTTCCTTCATCACTGAGACTTCTTCCCGAGACCTTTGTGTTACCCCGATGACCATATACTAGTGGTGAGACTTCCTCATCGATATGAGTCATAACGAACATCCAAGACTCTCCCCGACACCCGATAAGAACATTATGTCGGCCAGAGGTCTCCACTCGACAAAAGGTCACAATGAATACATCTAGGTCATAGCGATAGACTTCATTTGGAAAGACATCAGCTTTGTCTCAGTGACATGAGCAAAACCAAGGTTATTAAACTGCTAGTTGGCCAAACAACAAGAATGTCACAGCAACCATGCTTTATCAGAGGTTTCAGCCTGTGAGATTGAGGCAACAATTCCAAAAATTGACCTTTTCCAGGGGTGAACCTGACCTTTTCCAAGGGTGGACCTGACCTCCAGGGGAAGACTTGACCTTTTCCAGGGGCAGACCTGACCAAAACAACTTTTTCCAGAAGGTGAAAACTAAAGTTTAAGCACTTTTAGCTGTTTTGAGTATTTCTAACCCCCTAATGTTTGCAGTTGGTGTCTATGCAAGGATCTGACTAACATTTGGTGGAAAACAGAAAACAAAGTACTAACGAGTTCCTTGCGGGGCTATCCATTTTAAAACGGTCATTAGCTATTTTTCAATATACTTTGTGTGTCGTGCTTGTGGTAGGCTATTGACGTATCCAATCCCCTTACGCCATTTGGTGATCCTGGGTGACGAGAAATCATAGCTTACCAAGTCCTTTTGAGTCTCCCATTTTTTCTTTTTCTTAGGGGATCTACTTGGGGATTTCATCACCCCAAGGGATGATCCCAACCATGTGTACCAGTGGGGTATATAAAGGGGGGAGAGCCAAAGTTGTACCCCAATCCAACCATGTCATAATTAGCGAAGCATCGAGATGACGTGATGAGTTGGTCTGAGCCTTCAGTATCTCGCTAAGGTTCCTAACTCATGCTTGTGACAGACTGGTGTTCATGGTTTGGGCCTCATGTACCGGGTGTATATCGAGGACTCCATAACAACCTTGTTTCTCCTACAATAGAGGACTTTGTTGGCCATACCTATTCTACTAATCTTAGGATCATGTTGCTTGAACTATTTTCTTTGTGCAAAACCATTAATTCTTTGTTCAGTCAATTTAGCCTTATCCTCTGATTGTTGTTTGTTGTGTTTTGGGTCCTTTTCCATAGTCATTTTTTTGAAAATAAATTTCAGACCCATCCAGGGGAAAACCTTCCCTTTTGTCTCAGTCCCATTTCAACCTATTTCTATCAGATTTGACCAACTTTTTGTCAAACAGGCAGACTTGCCCACCCAGGGGCAGACCTGCCCATCCAAGGGTGGACCTGCCCACCCAAGGGCGGACCTGCCCATCCAAGGGTGAACCTACCCACCCAGGGGCAGACCTGCCTAGCTAGGGGTGGACTTGCCCAAAATAGAGGGGTGGACCTGCCCAAAAACATCATTTTCCACCCTCTGTTTAGTCAATTCAAGCACCTGTTTGTTTGTCATTAACACTTTTCCATAAATCATCATTTAATTTTCCAAACCAAATGGGTGCTACTTAGAACATCATTAGAATCCATATCTATCATCAAACCATCCATCCCAATCATCTAGACTTAGTTTTGAGGGTTTTGATTTTTATGTCAAAACTTCTGGAGGCCATAAATTTTGACTCAGGTGTCTGATTGGGTTGCAATTTTACAGGTGGTTGCATTATGAGATGGCATGTGGATACTCAACTAACTCTATGTCGGCTAGACCATGTTTTGACACATTTTCGGGGCTTCAAACTTTTATCTTGACCCTCAAAATCGCAATTTAGTGCTTTGTTTTTAGTTTTTGAAAAATCATTTTCGTTAATAACTCAGAATGCATATCTCAGATTTGGGATGTTAGCTGGAAATTCATCCTATCTTATTTTTTGGTATTTTTTTGGAAATAACTGGACTCTCAAAGGTATGTCTGTGAAGTTTCCTAAAATGGAAAAATTTGATAATTTTTGAAAACTGCCAAATCTGGAAAAATCTGATTGTCAACACCTTACGCCCCTAAACTTGGTGTAGAATCAATCACAACACATCCTCCAATCATGCTAATCTGAGCTTCAATCCAATCTTAATCTAAGCTTTAATCTACTCCCAATCTGAACTTTAACCAAAATCCTAATCTGCACTTGCCCTACCTTAGGCAAACCTATCCCTCAAATAGCTGATTTCACCCTTTGTTCAGTCATTTCAGGCACCCTTCTTCACATCTTGAGCATTCTCAACCTTGTTACGAGTATCCTTTCATATGTTCCAAGAGTTAGTCTCCCAATCTGAGTAGTTGTTCATCCCTCTCGATTAATCATTTACTTGCTTCAAGCTTTCATCCATCTATTTTGAACATTTGTTCCCTCTTTTTTGATCATTCATTTACTCATTTCGAGTAAACTTTCATCTATTCCAAACCCTCGTCTATCATTTTGAACTCTCGTTCCACCATTCTAATCATCTATTCACTTGTTCTGAGTAAATGTTCATCCATTCTGAGCCTTCATCTTCTCATTCCAAGAATTATTCATCTGTTGTGAGCAGTCATTTAATTGTTTCAAGTAGTTGTTCATCCCTCTCAATCAATTGTTTACTTGTTCCAAGTAATCTTTCATCCATTTTGAGCTTTTTTCTCCTCATTCCAAAAGTCGTTTGTCCAATCCGATCAATCGTTTGCTCATTTTGAGTATTCATTAATCCATTCCTATCATCCACTCTCCCAATCAAATCATCATTTCCCCACCCAAATCCTTTGAACTTCATTTGAAGTTATTATCTGAATTGACCTAAGTGTCTGAATTGATCGTCATCATCAAAATCTGCTTAGGATTTTCATCATTCCTGAGTCAGTTAATCATCATCATCAGCCCAATCAATCCACTTTCAATCTCAAGGTGGATTCAGTGTTGCAATCATCCATTTATCCTTTAATCTAATCAATTAGTATCCTAAGTTACCTAGGATAATCTTTGAATGGGGTTTAGATTCCTTTCATCATCCTATCTGATCCATTATTTGATCTTATCAATCATCTCATCAATCGATCCTATCCAATCTAATCCAATCACAACCCTATCCAATCACCTTCAACCCAATCAATCTACTTCCATCTCGAAGCAAATTCGGTGTCGAGGTCATCCTTTGGTAATCAAATCTTGATTTGAGCTTGACCTAAATCTTGATTTGAGCTTTGGTCCGTTTCCATCCAAAATCTTTGATCCATCCTATTTATCCTTTCATCATCATGAATCCTTATCTTCCCTCAATAGTAGTCAAGGGAAACCCTAATTACATGGACAATGATAACGAAATTCTTGTTGATTAAGAGCAATATGGCATAGATCCCCTTAACGTTGTCATCGCTAGTAAGCTTTCTCCACCCACTTTCCACAATCTGATTACTCCTCTGAGCTATCCCATTATGTCTTCATCCATGCCTAATCACCCTCCTTATGCTACCTTTGACAAGGGATATCCAGTACCTTCCCATCCACATATTTTTCATGTCCATCATCCTCTTATTCTAATCTTCCACCCCAATACTCTTATTATAATCCCTCATCCATGTCACACTACCCTAATCCTCCATACCAATCAACCTATCCTAATCCTACATCCATACCTTTTTATCTTAATCCTACGTTCCCATCAATCTATCCTAATCCAACATCCAAGTCTTCCCATCCTAATCCACCATTCCAATACCCTTACTGCAATCCACCAACTGTATCCTCTTGTCTCGATCCACCGTTCATGTCCTCCCATCCTAATTCACCATACCAATGTCCCTACCTTAACCCTCCATCCAATCCTAATCCTCCATCTACTCCTAGTCCTGTATCCAATCCCATTCCTCCATCTAACCCTAGTCCACTAATCCCTAATCCTAGTCCTCTTCCAATCCCTAATCCTTCATCTATTCCCATCACCCCAGCCAAGCCTTGGGTATGCAAGTTTCTCACTTCAGAAGTTCTCCAAGGACTTATGACAAAGAAGACATCCCCCACTCCACACATTGAAGTCGTGGAACAACGTAGTCCCAATCCATCATCCACGGTCACTAGTGATGAGACCCTTCTCCATACCACACCTATCCTTGATATTATCATCCCTAGCACCACTCAAACCATTGGCACCATTGAAACCATCATTGAATCCATCAAACCCCCATCTCCTAGAGCCACTAAACCCATCGACAACACACAAGTTCAATCCACTCCTTCTACTCCTAACCTCACTGAAATCCCTCCTCTTGAACCTCATGAATCCCCCATCCTTCCATCTCCCCCACTTGAAGACTCCCTCCAAGACTCCATCATTATGCCATCCATGCAAGATGAGTCATGCCAAGAGCCTGATCCAGAGCATGCCAACATGTCCCCTTCTCCAAATCAAGATCATGTCATCCCACCTAGTCCTACTCAAGATCATAGTCTCCCATCCATTCCATCCCATGATCCCCTTGTCACTCAAGATTCGATCACTCCATTGCACAAGCCCTTATCATCCGCTACCAGAAATCTAGATCCTATCATACCTCCTAATCCCTCTCCTGATACTTTACCACTCATTCCTCCCGATTAGGAAGAAGCTGCTACCTCCTCATCTCCATCTGATGATCCTCCACCATCGCCTAACCATACTATTCCCACACCACTTTTATATCCCCATGGTACTCTCACATTCTTCCATGGTGGTCTCCTTGCAAAAGAAAAATAAATCATATATACCACCCATCATCCTTTGCCTAATAATGGACTTGCATCCTTCTTCTAGAATAACAAAAATCCTATCATGGATTGAATGCTCAAGAAAATGAACTATCAAGAAAAAGGTTTAGGCCTTCATGAAAAGGGTATTTTAGAGCCCATCCAGGTCAACGAACAAATCTGTATGCGAGGTCTTGGACCTAGTTCCCAAGACTCACAATCTAAATATGTTGGTACAACCTCCAGATGTCCTCAATGAGCCTCTTCCAAAAGAAATATAGGCTCTTCCCATCGCTCCACCAGATCATATGCTGCCATCCCTCCTCCTCCATCATATCACCTCAAAACAACCATCCATATTCCTCCTTCATCTGCTCCATCCATTTTGGGTCCCTATGTCCCTCTACCCACTACATCTATTTTGGGCCCTTATATCCCAAAATCACCTCCTCCATCTCATCCTATTCATCCTTTCATCCATCCATCACCCCTCCATGTCACCCATCACAAACATTCCACTCTCATGTCCCCTAATCAGGATCAAAAAAGGCACATAACTACACATCTTCCATCTACACATAATCCTCATAATCCTACCTTCATCGCTCCACATCATCCATCTCCTCACACCCATTCCATTGCTACTAAAATCACTTTGGATGCCAAAATAAAAATGCATCAATCTAAACATCCACATGAATCTAAAACTCCTCATATCCCCTCTAAAAGACATGGTGATAAAAAGAAAAATAAAATCCATAATCCAAATCAAATCCATAGGCCACAAAGGCCCACTAAAGAAAAAATCAAAACCATGTGGATCCCAAAGAAAAAAGATTCCATGCCTTCAAATGAAGAATCCATAACAACATTAAAAGTTGCTAATCATTCACATCCACCATCTCCTAAATTTTTTTTGGGTCCTTATGTCCCAAAATTCACTATCCCATCTCCTCCATTATCCCCACATTCTCAATCCATTAATCATCCTACCCTTTAATATACACCACCACATGTGCCAATGTTCATCTCGAACTCACCACTCCATCACACACCTACCCCATCATTCTATCCATACCCTTTCCAACATCCCATCTATTATCCCACATATCTTCCCCATCAAATCCCTCTAATTTATCCTCTTGCATAATCCATTTATCCTAATAAGGTTGTACCAACATCCAACAGTCACGTCAGACATGGGATCTTAATACTTCATAAGGAATTTGATGTTTGAGTCCTTCATCCATCCCTTTATCTCATGTATTCCACATCCACTCATCCACATCCCTATCCTTATCCATCTCCACCCACATGCTATCCAAAAAAATCCAAAAATCCAAAAAGTCAAGAAAATCCAAAAAAAAAAATGTAAGTAAAAAGAAATAATTTGTCCAATGGTGAAAACTTGGAAAACAAGCACCTTGGATAAGTACCATGATGAAAACCTAGAAAAAATACGTCATGTGTAAATCCCCCATCTAGCTTACTTCCGCACTTGGGGGAAACTTCATCCCCTTCATCCATCAACTGCATCCCCTTCACCCATCTCCTCCATCCTACCTATCTTCCACATCCTGCCATCATATCCCATATATCTCCAAATCCCTCCATCCTCCTTGTGATCTTGATATCAATAGGGGAAAACATATAAACATGCTTTGGACACCTCTTGTCATACATTCCCCTCATCCGCACACTATCCTAATCCTTATTCACATTCATCTACCTTCCTTGTCCACCCATCATGCTAACCTCAATCTCCCTTCCTTATCCATGCATCCTATCTTTATTCATCTCACTCCTTTATTTTCCTATCCTTCTCTATTTCATCCTTCATGCCTCCTCGCACATAACATATTTAGAGTGGGAGCACTTATCTCCCTTTGTGACATAGTCCTTGGAGATATCATTCATCCCTCAATTCACTAATCCTTTTTCACCTCCCCCTCCTTATCTTCCAATCCTGCCACACAATCCTTTTCACCTCCCTATCCTTATCCCCTATCCATCCATCATAGCATCCCTTTTGTCTCCCCATCCTTATCTCCCTATCCATTTACCTCTATCCTCATCCCATCTGGTAATCCCTTATCATTGGTATCTAGCTATAGGCCACTCCCCATGCAATCCGATGTCATTTATCTCATCATCATCACTTCTGATTCCTTTGTGCATCTTTCCAATCTCCTATCGCTTCTCACAATTCATCTATTCATCCTATCATCCTCCCAATTCATTTTGATGATTTGGATAACTATCCCATCCCTGAGCTTTGTTTGATCACCATCATCCTATCCAATCCAATAGGTCTATCTTGTCTCATCATTTCGGTTCCATCATTTTATCCCCTTATTAGGGTTATCTCATCATCCTTTATCCATCATTTGTCTTTGGTACTTTGTCAAACTATGTTGCCCCTACGCTTTCACGTAGGAAAGGTTGATCATTTGATCTACCCTCGAGGCTCTTTTATTGTCTATCATCGATCTTCATTATCCTCTTGCTCCTTTATCATCTATCATTGATCTTCTTGCGTTTGTCCGTCATCATCAAGGTCTCCATCATCCTCTTCCTGCTTTTATCCATGGTAAGTCTTTTATCGAACTACAAGGTCTTTGCGCTTTCATGTAGACAAGGCTAATCTTTGATTGACCCCCAAACCCCTAGGTCTTTAGGGTGCGTCAGTCTTGTGTCGGTATTTGTTTGGTCTCTTGTGCCATGTTTTCACGAGTGCCCTTATCCAACTGGTTCATAACAAACGAGATCCACTAGTATCAGCAAATCTAATCAGTCCTAAATATCCTGCATCATATTGATCTTTTAGTTAGTATCCATCATCGGTCTCAATAGGATGTATCCTTCCTAATAGACCTCATCAACCCCATCCATCCTCTTGATCCTATGGCAAAGGACATTTGAAATTGATTGTGATCTTTTGATTCTTTTGGCTTTTGTTTATCATTTGAGCTCCCTATCATCATTTGTCACCGTCGCCTTGATCCATCATATCATGGTGTTCTTTGACCAGTAAACATAGGGGCATATCTTGATCTTTTTTTTGTTTGCATCTTCTTGGTTGTCCCATGTAGTACCCACCAAGATCCCTGCAATCTTGTGTGACATTGGGGAATCCTATGTGTTTGTGGTTATCCCAATACCTGGCCTAACCAAGGTCATCATGACTTTGGGGTGTTGGGATAGTCTTCTTGTTTTTTGTGTTTGTTTCATGCATTAAACATTAATCTACCTTGGTCCTTTATACCTTGGTGTATCATGTCTTCTGCTATAGCAAAAATCAGTACTTTGAAGATGGAAAATTGCATTAGGATTGCATCTCATTTTCCATTCCATCGTCTTGCATATATCCCCCATCCTCTCATCTATCAAAATCCCCCCCATCCATTCATCCTTCATCACTCTCCCCTTTTGGCTTGTGGCTTGACTAGGGCAACATCACATTTGTCCTTGCATCCATTTGTGCTTCATCCATCTCCTATCGCTTATCATCCTCTCTCATCCATCCCTTTGCATCATCTTCTTCATCTCCTCTCACATCACATCATCCATTTCGAGAGTACATTTTTGTTCTCTTGAACCCGCATGTCCTCTTGAGGGGGCATACTTCATTGTCACTCCCATCATCTTTCTTCCTAGTCACTCCTTTGAATGATTGGGGCATCTTTCCAATCTAACCATCTTCTTATGGGTTCTATGTTTTAATCTTCTTTGAAATGATGTTACTTCGTAACCCCATTTCAAAGAGGGGCAAAATGTAGACACCTAAATTTGGACACTTATATTTTTCCAAATTTTCCCTCTTCATCTAAATACCCTCTCATTAGCATTAATTAAGTAATATTGTTATTATTTAATTAATACCCTTAAATCATCTAAACCCCTAAGGTATTAAATTAATAATTAAATTCCTTACCCCTTTCATCAAATGAATTAAATAAATATGACATTTATTTAATTCCTCACATGTCACATCTCTTCTTTAATCTTAATCAACCTCCTAATTCCATCATTAGGAATGTGCACATGCCTAATTCTTGATTAGGATGTGTCACATCCTCCAACTTTTGTAAGTTGGCCCATAATCTTTCTTAGCCACCTAACCCTCCTCTAATCCTTCATTAACTAGCCTAATCAACCTCCCAAGGAATTTTTAATTCCTTTTATGCTTCCAAGGAATATTAAATTCATTTTTCTCTTCCCCATGTGATCTTTGACTTGTCACATCAAGTTATATGTGGAATCTTCCCCATGTAATCTTTGACTTGTCACATCAAGTCACGTGTGAACTCCTCCCCATGGAATCTTTGACTTGTCATATCAAGTCACATGTGTACAAGTGCTTCCCTTTTTATAACATTGTCTTGTCCATGGGATTCTTCCAAGCATGTGAATTTTTAATTCACATTTATTTTTCCAACTACTTTCCATTTTCCCATGGAGATTTTTGAGGAATTCTAAAATTATTCAAAAGTCACTTTCATTCCCACTTGGAGACAAGAAGTTCCTTTTTGAGGAAATCTTCTCATCCCCCAAGGTACTTGCAAAGTACTTGTCCTTTTTCCACATCATGTACCCTCCTTCCACCTCATTTACACATCACCATTTCTAAGCCACTTCACATTCCACATGTCAAGATGTGAGGGCTTTTGAGTCTTCAACTCACCATATCCCTTCATCTTAGCCTTGGTGGCTCAATCTCAACCATTGAATTCTCTACATAATTCAAGTTCCTCTATAAATACCCCCTCTTTTCTCTCATTTAGAAACTTTTGCATTCCATAGCCAAATTCTTGCAATTTTGTCATTTGAATCCACACTTAATCATATTTTCACATTTTTCTTTCACCATAGCACTTGTATCCATCATCATTCATTTTTCAACCATCTTGCATCCTCGCTCTCATTTTCCATTCAAGGAGCATACACAACATCAAAAATAAAGGGCCAACCAAAGGAGCAACTTAGCAAGGTATAACCGTTTCATCTATTTTGTTAATTCAACGTTTTTTCCCTATTTTGAGGTGTTAGGTGTTTACTTTGATTCTTGCATCTCTTTTATTGCTACTCGTTTCTAGAACAATATTTTCACTTGATCATAGGTACTATGTGGGACAACCAAGAAGACAACAACAAAGAAAATATCAAGATACACCCCTATGTTTACTAGTCAAAGCACACCATGATGTGATGGATCAAGGCAACCATGAAAAGTGATGATAGGGAGCTCAAATGATAAATAAAAGCCAAAAGCATCAAAAGATCACAATCAATTTCAAACATCCTTTTCCATAGGATCAAGGGGATGGATGGGATTGATGAGGTCTGTTAGGAAGGATGCATCCTATTGAGATTGATGATGGATACTAAACTAAAAGATCGATATGATACAGGAATCTTGAAACCGATTGGATCTGTTGATACTAGTGGATCTCGTTTGTGAAGAACCAGCTAGACAAGGACATACTTGATGACACAACACAGGACGTGAGACACAAGACACAAGAATGACACACCCTAAAGACCCAGGGGCTCGGGGGCTGATCAAATATTAGCCTTGCCTACGTGAAAGTGCAGAGCCCTCCTAGTTTGATAAAAGGCTAATGACTAACCATGGATAAAAGCATAAAGAGGACAATGAAGATCGATGAGGGATGCGAAAGACCAAATGGAAAAAATGAGCCCTGGGGGAAAATTAGATGGTCGACCTTTCCTAAGTGAAAGCGCAGGGGCAACATAGTTCGACAAAAGGCCAAAGACAAACGATGGATGAAGGATGATGACTAGATAACCCTAAGAAGGGGATAAAATGATGGGACCGATATGATGAGACAGGATAGACCTGGTGGATTGGATAGGATGATGACAATCACATGAAGCTCAGGGATGGGATAATTATGCAAAGCATCAAAAGATGAATTGGGATGATGATATGATGGATGGATGGATGAATGATGAGAAAGGATAGGAGATTAAAAAGATGTGCAAAGGAATCAAGAGTGATGATGATGAGATAGATGACATTGGATTGTATGGGGAGTGGCCTATAGCTAGATACCAATGACAAGGGATTACAAGATGGGATGAGGATAGGGATGAACAAATAAGAAGAGAAAGATGGGTGGATAGGAAGAGTAGGATGGGGAGATGAAATGGATGCTATGATGGATGAATAGAGGGATAAGGATGAGGAGATGGAAAGAATTGCTATGATGGATGGGATGATAAGGATGGGGGGATGATAGGGATTTCATGATGATAGGAAGATAAGTATTGGGAGATGGACGGGATTGTTTGAGTGGATAGGAAGATAATGGTGGGTAGATTGAAGAGATTGTTATGATGGATGATGTCTCCAAGGACTATGTCACAAAGGGAGATAAGTACCCCCACTCTATAGATGTCGTGTGTCATGAGGTAGGAGGGATGCAAGATGAGTGGATGGGAAGATAAAGGAGATAACTAGAGGAGGATAGGATGGGTGACTAAGGAATACGATAGAGCATGGATGAAGGGAATGTACACTAAGAGGTGTCCAAAGCATGCATAGATAGGTGCCCCTGTGTTGATCAAGATCACAAGAAGGATGGAGGGATGGGAGATAAATGGGATATGATGGTAGGATGCGGAAGATAGGTGGGATGGAGGGGATGAATGAAGAGGACATATAGCAGGAAGATAGGTGCATAACTGGAAGCATAGCAAATGGAGGGAATGCATATTAGGAAGCTGCCCCCAAGTATGGAAAAGGATGGATGGGGATTTACGCATGATGCCTGTTTTCCAGGTTTTTCCCATGGTACTTATCCAAGGTGCTTTTTTTCCAATTTTTCACCATTGGACAAATTATTTCTCTTTACCTTTTTTTATTTTTTTACTTTTTTATTTTTTGACTTTTTTGGATTTTTTAATTTTTTGGATAGCATGTGGATGGAGGTGGATAAGGATAGGGATGTGGATGAGGGGATTTAAAAGATATGTGATAAGGATATGGATGAAGGACTCAAGCATCAAGTTCCATACGAGGTATTAAGAGCCCATGTGTGAAACGACTATTAGATGTTGGTACAACCTTATTAGGATAAATGGATTATGCAAGAGGATGAATTAGAGGGATATGATGGGGGAGATAATGGATGGGATGTTCGAAAGGGTATGGATGGAATGATGGAGTAGGAGTGTGATGGGGTAGTGAGTTCAGTACCAACATTGGCACATGTGGTGGTGTATGTGAAAAGATAGGAGGATTAATGGATGGAGAATGCGGGGGTAATGGAGGAAATGGGATAGTGAATTTTGGGACATAAGGACCAAAAACAGATTTAGGAGATGAAAGGGGTGTATGATTAGATTTTGGATTAGCAACTTTGGATTTTGTTACATATTTTTCATTTGAAGTTATTGCATCTTTTTTCTTTGGGATCCACATGGTTTTTATTTTTTCTTTGGTGGTCCTTTGCAGCCTCTAGATTTGATTTGGATTTTGGATTTGATTTTGACTTTGGATTTGATTTTTCTTTTCTTCACCATGTCTT
This sequence comes from Sequoia sempervirens, assembly GCA_007258455.2. Taxonomy (NCBI): domain Eukaryota; kingdom Viridiplantae; phylum Streptophyta; class Pinopsida; order Cupressales; family Cupressaceae; genus Sequoia; species Sequoia sempervirens. The sequence continues at coordinate 189,832,317 of VDFB02086081.1, read as the reverse complement.
TTAGAAGGGGACATGGGGAGCTTTAGATTCATGTGGATGTTTAGATATATGCATTTTTACGTTGGCATCCAAAGTTCTTTTAGTAGCAATGGGATGGGTATGATGAGATGAGTGGTGTGGAGGACACATGAATGGAGTAATGGAGGTAGGATTTTGAGGATGATATGTGGACAGTGGATGCACGGGTATGTGCCTTTGTTGATCCTGATTAGTGGACATGAGAGTGGGATATTAATGATGGGTGATATGGATAGGTGATGGATGGATAAAAGGATGAATAGGATGAGATGGAGGAGATGATTTTGGGATATAAGGGCCCAAAATAGACATAGGACCTGGAGGAAACATGGACGAAGTAGATGGAGGATGGGAGATGGTGGATGGAGGGATGTAAGGACCCAAAATGGATGGAGTAGATGAAGGAGGAATATGGATGGTTGTTTTGAGATGATATGATGGAGGAGGGGGGATGGCAGCGAATGACTTGGCAGAGCAATGGGAAGGGCCTATATTTCTTTTGGAAGAGGCTTGTTGAGGATGAGTAGAGGTTGTACCAACATCTTTAGATTGTAAGTCTTGAGAAATATGTCTAAGACCTTGCATACAATTTTTTTCTTTAACCTCGGTGGGCTCTAAAATGCCTTGCTCATGAAGGCCTAAACCTTTTCCTTGATAGTTCATGTTCTTGAGCATTCGATCCATGATAGGATTTGTGTTATTCTGGAAGAATGATGTGAGTCCATTATTAGGCAGAGGATGATGGGTGGTATATATGCTTTTTTTTTCTTCTGCAAGGAGACCACCATGGAAGAATGTGAGAGTACCAATGGGATATAAAAGCGGTGATGGAATAGTAGGTTTAGGTGACGATGGAGGATCATGAGATGGAGATGATGGGATAGTAGTATTTGGATCAGGACAAGGGAGTGGTAAGGGATCAAGAGAGGGATTAGGTGACATAGGATCTAGATTTATGGTAGTGGGTGATAAGGGCTCATGTGATGGAGATGGAGATAAGGGCTCATGAGATGGAGTGGTGGAATCAAGGAAATTATGGGATGGAATGGATGGGGGATTGTGATCTTGAGGTGGACTAGATGGGACAGTAGGATCTTGATCTAGAGAAGAGCGTATGCTATTATGCTTTGGATCAAGCTCTTGGCATGATAATGGAGGCCTGTTGGATGGCTTCTTCAAGTAGGTGAGATGGAAGGTTGGAGGGTTCATTAAGTTCATGAGAGGGAATTTCAGTGATACTAGGAGTGGGAGGAGGGGATTGGATTTGATCATCATCAACGGGTTCGACAATGCTCATAGTAGGGGATGGGGGTTCAATGGATTTGGTGGGTGTGATGGTGTGAACGATTTGACTAGTGCTAGGGGTGGTAGCATCAAGGATAGGTGTGATATAGAGAAGGGTCTTGTCACTAGTGACCGTTGATGATGGATTGGGATTGCATGGCTCCACGACTTCATGATGTGGGGTTGCAGATGTCTTCTTTGTCATAAGTCCTTGGAGAACTTATGGAGTGAGAAACTTGCATATTCTAGGTTTAGATGGCGAGGTAGGAGATGAAGGATTATGGATTGGTGGGGGATTAGGACTATGGAATGAGATTGGATGGAAGAATAGAAGTAGATGGAGGATTAGAAGGGTTAAGGTAGGGATATTGGAATGATGAATTACAAGAAAATGATATGGATGGTGGATTAGGACAAAAGGACGTGGGTGGTACATTAGGACAAGAGGATGTGGGTGGTGTATTAGGACAAGAGGATGTGAATGTTGGATTAGGATAGGTTGATGGGGATGTAGGATTAGGATGGGAAAATTGATTAGGAGGATTGGGATAGGTAGATTGGTATGGAGGATTAAGATAGTGGGTAGATGTGGATGAAGGATTGCGGTAGGAAGATGTGGATGGGGAATTATAATAGGGTTGTTGGAATACTAGATTGGGATAAGAAGACATGGATGTTAGATAAGAAGATGATGTAGAGAGAGAAGATGACGGAGATGCAGGTGAGGAAAATAGTGGATATCCCCTATCAAAGGTAACATAAGGAGTGTTATTAGGTGCAGATGAAGATGTAACGGGATAACTCGGAGGGGGGATTGGATTTTAGAAAGCTGTCGGGGAAAGCTTACTAGCGATGATAGCATCAAGGGGATCGATGTCATATACCTCTTGATTGAAAAGACTCTCGTTATTATCATCAACGTAATTAGGGTTTTCCTTGACTAATATTGATGGAGGATAAGGATTCATGATGATGAAAGGATAAATAGGATGGATCAAAGATTTTGGGTGGAAACGGACTAAAGCTCAAATCAGAATTTAGGTCAAGCTCAAATAGGGATTGGACTGAAACTTAGATTAGGATGATTGGATGATTCAATGGGATTGATTATGATGATCTCATTTGATTATCAAAGAATGACTACGACATTGAATCTACTTCAAGATGGAAGCAAATTGATTGGGTTGAAAATGATTGGATAGGGATGTGGTTGGATTAGATCGGATAAGATCAATTAATGAAACGATCGATAGAACCAAATGATGGATCAGATAGGATGACGAAAGAGACTGTAAACCCCATTTAGAGATTACCCTAGGTGACTTAGGATACTGATTGATCAGATTAAAGGATAAATGGATGATTGCGACACCGAATCCACCTTGAGATTAAAAGTGGATTGATTGGGTCTAAGATGATGATTAACTCAGGAAGAATGACAATCCTAAGATGATGTTGAGGATTATGATCAATTCAGACACCTAGGTCAATTTGGATAATAACTTCAAATGAAGTTCAAAGGATTTGGATAGGGAAAATGATGATGGATACCTAACCTAGAGATGCTCTCGATGATGTACCTATGTGATTTGGATGATAGATGAATGATCTTGCAAAAATGCCGATGGACCAAAGCTCAAATTGGGATTGGATTAGAGGACATGATAGGACTGATTCTAAACCAAGTTCAAGGGTTTTAACTAGATGATGCAAGGTGTTGACAATAAGATTTTTATCAGATTTGGTAGTTTTAAAAAATTGTCAAATTTTGCCATTTCAGAGAAATTAATAGACATACCTTTGAGAGTCTAGTTTTTTCCCAAAAAAAACCAAAACTAAGATAGGATTAATTTCCAACTAACATCTCAACTTTGAGACATGCATTCGGAGTTATTAACGAAAACAATTTTTCAAAAACTAAAAAAAAACACTAAACCGCGATTTTGAGGGTCAAGATGAAAGTTTGAAGCCCCGAAAATGTGCCAAAATAGGGGCCAACCAACTCAAGGCTTTTCGGAATCCACATGCCACCTCATAACACAACCACCCGTAAAATTTCAGCCCACTCGGACACCTGAGTCAAAATTTATGGCCTTCGGAAGTTTCGACATAAAAATCAAAACCCTTAAAACGAAGTCTAGGTGATTGGGATGGATGATTTGATGATGGATATGGAATCTAATGATTTTATAAGATGCACCTATGTTATTTTTTTGATGAAATGATGAATTTCAAAAAGTGTTGATGAACAGAAACAATGATGACAGATGAAAGTTAGGTTCGTCCCTCTGTGGGGTAGGTTCGCCCCTCTGGGGAAACAAAATCTTGGAAAGAGTAGACAGACTCTCAGAATAGGGAGATGGATTATTAGATCAAGGAGACAGATGATCATAATGAGGAAACAAATGATCAGAGTGGATGGAAAAATACTCAGAATGAGTAAACGATTGATCGAAAGGGGAGACAAACTCTCAGAATGAGGAGACGAAAGTCTGAAATGGATGAACGACTACTCAGAATGAGTAAACGATTGATAAGAATGGATGAATGACTCTCAAAACGAGGAGAAGGAAGCTTAGAATGATTGAAAGATCACTCAGAATGAGTAAACGGATGATCGGAATGAAAGAAAGATTACTTAGATGAATGTTTGGAATGGATGAATGAAGGCTTGGAACGAGTAAAAGGGTACTCACAATGGGAAATGAATGCTTTAAACAGATAAACAGGTGTTCAGAATAAGTGAACAGATACTTGGAATGATCAAATGGAGGCTTGGAATGGTTAAACGGAGGCTTGGAATGATTAAATAGATTGAAATTGACCATTCAGGGGGGCAAGTTCGCCCCTCTGTAGGGCAGGTCCACCCCACTACAAAGCAGTTCAGGGCATGTTTGCCCCTCTGTAGGAAACAGGGACTTGGTTTGGATGGCAACGACTATGGCAAGAACTTAAAATGACAAAAATGAGGCTAACTTGTCAAAAAATTTACTAGTTTCTCACAAGAAGACACTTCAAACAAGCACAATCCTATGATTAGTGTTAAGGGTATGGCCAACAAAGGTCTTAATCTAGGATGCACAATATTTTTAGGGAGTCTTCGATATACTCTCAGTATGTGAGGCCCAAACCATAAACACCAGCCTGTCACAAGCGTGAGTCAGGAACCCCAGCAAGATACTAAAGGGCTCAGACCAACTCTTCACGTCTATCTAGGAATCACCCTAGCTTCGACGATCGGTCAGACACGGTGTGATTGGATTGGGGTACAACTTTGGATCTTCCCCCTTTCTATACCCCTTTGGTACGTGTGGTTGGGATCGTTCCTTGGGGTGATGAAATCCCCAAGTAGGTCCCTCTAAAAAGAAGGCACTAATCATTTCCAGCTACTCCCCAGGCTCACACGAAGTGCAAGGGGAAAGTGAAGAAAAACTAATGCCCCCTTGGGTGACACAAAAATAGATACAACAAGAAATAAATTTTACTCCCCCCCTAATTAAACTATGTGCCTAGATGAAAAAAACAAGGAAAGATTTTAAAATTTGAACAAACGGATGGCCCTGCAGGCAAGTGTTAGTTGTTTTAACCTCTGTTCTTTGTTAATTACAAAAATATGCTACAAAATGTTAGCAAGAAATATGAATACACCCACAAAAAAATAAGGTTAGGGGGTTAGAACCTAAAAACAACAAAAAAAACTGAGACAAAACGAAGCTAAAATGACTATTTTTACCTTCCAGAATATTTTGTTTAGGGAATTTGCCCCTCTGTGGTAAACTGTCAAAAAATAGAGTGAAAACTAGGGTAGGTTCACCCTTCTACAACAAACTATCATAAACAGAGTGAAAACTAGGGCAGGTCTGCCCCTCTATGATAAAATGTCACAAAATAGAGTGAAAACTAGGGCAGGTTCACCCCTCTACAGTCAAATGTCAGAAAACAGAGTGAAAACCAGGGCAGGTTCGCCCCTCTACAGTCAAATGTCAGAAAACATAGTGAAAACCAGGGCAGGTCTGCCCCTTTGCAATAAAATGTCATAAAACAGTGTTAAAACTAGGGCAAGTTCACCCCTCTACAGTCAAATGTCAGAAAGCAGAGTGAAAACCAGGGAAAGTCTTCCCCTCTATAGTAAAATGTCAGAAAATAGTATTAAAACCAGGGCAGGCTCGCCCCTCTACAATCAAATGTCAGAAAACGGTGTTAAAACCAGGGCAGGTTCTCCCCTCTATAGTCAAATGTTAGAAAATAGTGTTAAAACTAGGTCAATTTCACCCCTTTGCAATCAAATGTCAAAAAATAGAGTGAAAACCAGGGCAGGTCCGCCCCTCTACAGTAAAATGTCAGAAAATAGTGTTAAAACCAGGGCAAGTTCACCCCTCTGCAACAAACTGGAGGGAAGGTCTTCCCCTCTGCAACAAACTGGAGGGCAGGTCCGACCCTCTACAAGGCAAATTTGCCAATATGTGACTTGAACCTACAAACAAACTAAACAACATCAAACGTGAAATGAAGGAACCCGTTTGAGGGTCCCACTGGGCATGCCAGAAATGTGATCCTAGATGTTTATCCTATCATAAAGGTGCAAAATAACTATTATGCAATAAAGAAAAACACAAGGAACACTTCAAAGATTAGCCTAAGGAATGATAACACAAAGAAAGAAGATGAAAATAAAATGAAGATAAACTTGATTATACCTTCTTTGTGCTGCAATCCCTTGGTTGGCCCTTGATGTTTGAATGCTTGTATGCTCCTTGGATGACTATGAAGATGGGTAGATGCAATATTAACTATGTGATATAATGCTAATGCTTATGGCTAAGTGGCTTGGCTAGATGAGTGAAAATGCTTGCAAGTTGAGTGATCAATTTGGTAGCAAAAGGGTGCAAATGGCTAAGTGTTCTTTTCAAATGGTAAAATGGAAAGAGTTTGGTATCAAATGCATAAGATCCTTAAATGAGAGAAAAGAGAGGGTATTTATAGAAGAATTTGAATTCTCTGGAGAAATGGATGGTTAAGATTGAGCCACCATGGCCAAGATGTAGGGCTATAGGGAATTGAGCACTCACAGGCCCTCACATCTTGACATGTGGAATGTGAAGTGGCCAAGGATGTGATGAGGTGTAGGTGAGGTGGAAGGACATGTGATGAAGGTACTTTCAAGTACCTTGATGTAACCACTTGTAGACATGCAAAATTAACATTATGCATTCGATTTGATTCAGTCAAATTAGATGTCGCATTAGGACCATTCATCAATTAATCAGGTGCACTTTCATCCATTCATTAGGTAATTTCATCTCCTAGGTTATTTATTTAAAATCAAATAAACATTATCATCAACCTTTTAATAAATAAAAAATCCATTTAAATCAAATCATAAATCATATTCCATCATTTTCTAATTCAAATAAATCAATTATCAAAGTCTTAAAAGTCAACTCACCTAATCAGCATTAAATCAGCATAATCATCATCTATTTAATCTAACCCTGATTAAATGTTAATCCCATCCCACTTGCATTCTCTAGATCTAGCCACTTGTACATATAAATCAATTTATTGATTTATTAAATCCAAGATTTTCCCTCAACATGACAAGTCCAACATGGCATTTATTGTTGTTTTTCTTGTCCCCCTCTCAAAATTTATTGCAAATTCAAATTCTCCCTCTCATGGGCACTCTTCCCAAATATTGCACAACCATTGGCCTATCATCACTTGACAAGTGGCCTTATCTTATTGGCTTGATCTTTGTCCCACATTGGTCCATTTTCAACACTCTTAGCATTTGAAAATCTATAAAATAGAGGCTTCATCTCTTATCAAACCCTTCACAACCTCCACAATTTCATCCAAAAAGCATATGCAAAGTTACTCTCCTTGAGAACTAATTTTGTTCATCATTTCCATTGCATCATCATCATCTAAGCTTATCAATCAAGGATTGGGAAAGGGTCACTAGCACATGTGACACCAATCCACTATGGGATAGGTTTAATGTCATGTTTTTGTATGCTTTTATTTGGTTTCCCTTGTTTCATTTATGGCATGATTAACATGGCTTGTTATTCCATAGGGATGTTGAAATGTTGCTTTATTTTAAACTAACCAAATGCAGATTTTCACATCTACATAATGGCGCTAGAAGGAGGGCAATAAATCAACTACAGACATACATAGTTTAAATTTTGTGTTGACATGCAAAAATGTTATGAAATCATTCCATTTTTGGAAAAAGGTTGTGGTATCTGGTTTTTCACCTGTCAATGGTTTTTTTTGCTTAAAATAAGTTTTTCTAACTCCTCTTCAATAAATCCATTTGGAACATATCCTGCAATCAACGTATTCCATTAGCTAATATTTTCTTTTAAGCATTCTGTCAAGTAGTTCATGTGCCTGGACTATCATATTTAATGACACTGATTTGAAATACGTAGAAGCCATGTATTTGGATTTCCAATATGAATTTTGGTATGACTGTTTGTGTATTCATGTACGCCTTCTAAATTCCAGGTTATGATAAAGTTTTTGTGTAGGAATTGAGGTTGTGTAAAGGGTGGATTGAAATAGCGCTAAAATCTTGTCTCTCTGCTATTTCAAAACAAAACAAAACAAAACAAAAAAAAGAGTGTCGAGGAGAGTTATTTTATTGTCTTTTGTCTCAGATACCATAGCTATTGATGTGATGGAGATACCTCTCTGCTTTTCCAGCTCCATCCAATCTGATGTGGCATGGCGTGCAGCTCTTCGAGCCTTGACAACACTCGCTTCATGAATAGCTCCACCATAAAGCAGTACTAAGAGTTGAGTCTATTGAAGCTTCTCCTGACATGCTACCATCCTTATAACACAATCAAAGCAATAGTTGCCCAAACCATACACTTTGTTTGAGACAATTAAATGACAGACCATAAGTCCTTTGATATATGTGGTCGGTGACCTTACTCCATTCATGTGAGTCCTCTCACGTTCTATCCATTCTAAAGCTTTAGAAGTTACTATCCCCTGCAACTGGTGATGCTCGGCTTAGATTCTCAATCATCACCCAATACTATTTTAGTAAGAGTGTAAATTGCATTCTCATGTTCAACACTTTCTTTTCCATGAATTACTGCAATAGGTAAAGGTTGAATAAGTTGTTGCATTAGCTGCATTGTCAGCTTCAATCCTCTTTTAACAGGCAGCGTGCTCCGAGCAATTGGTGGTGGGTCTCATTGATATAGATGGGTAGCGGGTGAAAGGTAATAAAGGCTGGAAATATCTCACTTTGTCCTCGACACTACTTTGCATAAATGCTCCATCTGTCTCCTCTAATCATGATATCAGATTCGAAGTATGCATTCTTTTAGATAGTCGGTATGATTTTGGTACATTGATACAAAGCAACATTTAAAACGTTGACTTTCTTTACGCTGTCGCCTTCATAATCTCCATCAAAGCTCTGAATTTCATGAGGAATCGTATCTAGACTAAAATTGGTTTTGATTGATTGTTATTTTTAACTCTAAATCATTTCTTTTTGTCCTCTAAGGTAGCGTGCTCTGAGCAGTTGGTGGCAGGTCTCGTTGATATAGATGGGCAGCGGGTGAAAGGTAATAAAGGAAAGCAATATCTCGCTTTGTCCTCGACACTACTCTGCATAAATGCTCCATCTGTCTCCCTTAATCATGATATCAGATTCGAAGTATGTGGTCTCTGCAATAGTTATTATGGTAGCAACATTTGCTTGAAGGAGGAACTAATCAACGATCGCACCTTGGTATGCAATGAGTACGCCAGACGGTGGGCAAGGTGTCGTGCGTGATAAGTAGTTCACCGTCCAATCTTCTCTTTTTAAAATGTCACTCACTTCTGGCGTGATTGCACCACTTATATTGAGTATTTAATTTGATTTGTGCCTTGTTGTCTCTGGTACTTGATCATGGTGCAGGGTGAGTGCTTTGTGGTGTGAAATGAAATGTTTGAGTAGTAATGGCTTGTGTTGCTTTATAGATAGGTCATTGGGTTGCATATTTAACATCATGTAAGTTGGCCAACTCGAGAACATCCATAAATGTGCTAGGCTTAAACATTTTGACTTTTGCACGGATTTCTTCTTTCAAGTCACTCATAAAACAACTTTGGAAAAAATTATCATTAACTGCACTTGTCTGATTTTCCAGTAGTCAGTAATCACAAGTTGAACATGCTTGACATAATTTAGTTAACACCTTGGTGAAGTTTTTTATACACACTTGGCTCAAATTGTTTGAGGAGCTTGCCATTTGAGAGCTTCAAGTTTTAGGTGGAAAGATCAAATCGTGAAAAATTCTTGGCTGTGAAGATACGAGGGTAAAATAACTTATATTGATGTTTCCAAAATTGATTTGAAAATCATGAATAGAGCCAACTCGCATTTTTTGCAACTTTAAAACTGCTAGGACACGCAACACATTTTAATATTCCCTCTAGACTATGTTGTCACTACCTACACCATTCAGTATTATGTTATTGATATTTGCACTGGCTTCTGTCTTGATTTTTTCATTTTGGTTAGAGGGGCACATCAGTCTTATGCAGATGCCCATCCTATCATAAAGGATCAGAAATGTTTGCTCACAATTGTCATTTTAAAGTGTCTATGTTTAGTATCTCTGCATCTCCCACTGATTCATGTTTTTTAGATATCAAATCATGCTTTTGATGGTCAAATCACTGTTGACAGCAAGAAATCATTCTTGTAGATGCTTAAAATTATTGCCTTGTTTTTAAAGGCTGCCCACCGCTTGATTGCATACAAACTGATAGATTAAACAATCCTTAGGGGCATTCAAATTTACGTTGCTCTTCCTTATTGATTTGGTTTCCTCTGTATTTAATATTGCTACCCTCACTAATCATTGGCTATGCAGGGCGAATGTAAAAGAAAAAAATAAATCAAGCTTTGTTGTATTGCATTGAATGCTGACTATCATGTTCTTCAAGCTTTCTCTTTTGGCATTTACTATCATTGTTCAGTTCTATGTGATTTGAAGTCTCTATTGTGTGAACATTGATGGAAGGTAGAAGCTAAAGTCATCTGATTGCAAAGACTGGATGGGAAAGGACAATGGAAAGCGGGATTTGTATTAATGCTCCATTTCTTAGTTTCAAATAATCTATATTTTTGTTGTTTGAAACTAATCATTAAAACAATTTTAATCACTTGATTCTTGTTTTTCTTGTTTGATAGAGGTAAAAAGTGAGGAGGAGAGTTTCGTTGCACAAGGAGCTTGCAAGAGATATTCAAAGAAACTTGGCGATAAATTGAACATCAAAATTAAAACTCAAAAGTGTTTTTTAATGCTTGGAGATTCCATTTTTACGCCTTAATTTTCTGTTTTAGGCTAACTCACCTTTGGTTTTGGGCTTTAAAACAAACATTACCTAGGTTTTCAATTTTTGTTAAGGTTAAAATGAACAATAGGATCAACAACTTACTAGCTTTTTGATTTTGGACTAAAATTGAACAAGACAAATTTCACACTTCATCTTGGTACTTTAAAATGAACTCACAATTGCTTTGAAGGCTATAAAATGAACAAGTGCTTGATTTGTGTGATGTTGTCTTTTGAGTGCGTATCCTCTCCCCTTGCGCTTCGTGCGATCTAGGGTGCAAGAGAAACACTCAAAATACATTTTATTGCTTTGAAACACTTCGATTTGGGCTTAAAAATTGAACATCTTGTGCGAGTGTGAGTAGGGGCATTTTCACGCATTCTCTTTCTTTGTGCCGTCAAAAATTGATCGAGTTATGGATTGTGTCTTTGCTTGCTTTTGTTTATCTTAGAGGGCCTGCCTTAGGAAAAGTACTCACCCAAGGGAACAACTCAACCGGTAACACTCTAAAGCCAAGAGTATTTCCAGTCGGGATATAAATGTGGGTATTGGTTAAACGCCATTATCACGTGGTTGGCTCCGACAAGATGGATCCGAAAGGGGACTCTTGCCATATGGGTCAATCTACACGAACGGAAAGTCCTTACTAGAACCCATGTGCTAGAATTTTCCAAAATTCGTAATCTATTTGTTGGTGCAAGAATGGTCGTTCTGAAGCCGCCCCACACTTTTACAGTCTTTAGTAGAAATGGAAAACATGCCATGGGAGTTTCATGGGTGTTGATGCTTGGCTGCCCCGTATAAGTGAGTGTAGTGGAGGGGAGCCAGTGGGGTCAACCATCTAACCATTCGCTAAAGATAGGTGTAGCTGGACTTGTCCAAGTGGGGATTCAACAAATATTGTCTTACACATCCATAGGGCTTGTACATTACATGTTTGAAAACACAATGTGTTTATCGAAAACATTGAAAAACCAACATTCAACATCATCATTCAAATTTCAAACCCCTTAGTTAGAGAAAATACCTTTGACAAAGCCCAAGAACTATTGCTTACCCTTGGGATTATGTCCTTAGAGGTTCCTAAGTAATTGGGTTTACATCTTAATTTTCTCTTACAAAGGTCAACATTAGGCAACCCTTGTCCTGATTTCTTGGAACTTCCACATAGCACTTTGTGGGACGAAAAGAAGTTGTGACATGGGACATTCAGTTTGAAACCTAATCAAAAAGTGTGTTTGTGGTAAAAAGTACTCATTAAGCAAAGATAACAAATTGGACCCCACACATGTGCTTGATATCTTTTGGTCATATTGGTCTTTTGATTGCTCTTAGAGAAAAGTGTGTTCTTCAATACCTTGGCCTAGTAAAAAAAGTCTCTCTAAGTCTTTTAGGATCAAATCAAACACTTCATCCATCTCACACATTTATCAAAATCCATCCCACCAAACAACTTTAGAACTTTGGAAACATCATTCTAGACTTGGGTAAATCATCCTTAAAACATCATCATCAAAATCACCTTGTTTAGTTAGATGTATGGGAATGCATCCTTTCTCATACCTTTAATTGAATTAGAAATCCTTTGAGCAAAGTTCATCCTAAGATCACATCCAACATCTTAGGGTTTACAAGTTCATCACCCAAATCAACTAATCAAAATCAAAATCCCTAAGTCTAGCATTGATCCAAAGTCCCTAAACGTTCATCATCCATATCATTTACACCATTCATCCTTCATCTCATCATTGGTCTTAAGAACCTTAGAGGCTACTTTTGCAACAAGGTCAAAACACAAGAAGAACATGGAATATAAACTTGATCCATACATCTTGGGTAATCCAAATTAGTTGAATCTTCAAAGCCTTGCAATGCCTATCAATTATCAAAGTCCATGCATAGGATCATTGCCTTCGACAAATGTCAATGGTACAAGTGCGAGTATGCCCAAGTCAAAGTTTGGAACACATTTCCCAATGATAGATCTAAGTCCAAACCTACAAATCCACCAATTGAATAATCAATGCATGAGCCTTGAAACGAACAACATCATTCCACCAAATCCCTACAAACCAAATGTGGATGTACCAAGTGCAAGTTTTCGAAACATGAATCCTAACTCGGAAAACTTTGGAAAAATGATTCCCAATACCAACAATGTTCATCCTATCATGCCAAATCTGAACATCATCCCAAATCAGAACATTATCCAAAGTCAATTTTCCCATAATCCCATTCAAAAACCGCAAGTAGACATCCCAAATCCACTTAAACAAAAGCCAAATCAACTATCTCAAGTGAGTCAAGATCAAAATCAAGAACAAATTTGGTGAGATCAAATTGCGGAACTTTCCAAAATAGTTGAGGCATTGCGCCAAGGGAAATCTCCACCACTATTACCAACATCATTCCTTGGTTTAGGGCTTCCCCCTTTACCTAGCACCAATCAATCCGCCCAAATCAATCCACCTAACGTCAATCAAACCATCACGTCAAATCCTTCGAATATACCATCAACATCACACCAATGGATGGTATCTAATCAAACAACAACATTGATCCCAAATCAAAATAAGGTCTCCCAAGGACCTATCATCTCGGTCATTCCAACCATCTCTATCACTTCAATCACTCCAACCACCACTATCACGCCCATCACATCTCAACCCCTCACTACCATGATCGCTCCAAGCGTATCTCATACACTTGTCACCGCATCCAACACGATTCCAAATACACCACCACTACCACCAAAACCAAGTGCAATAAGTCAATATCGTAGCATTGCACTAAAAGCACATCAAGCCTACCACCAAGGACTTCAACAATCTCAAGCTACCCAACCAACACAAAAGATGACAACTATTGAAAACAAGGATCAAGATCAATCCATCACTGAGCACACGTTTACTTCATCCAATGATCAAATCGATATATGTCAAGAATCACTTTTGAATCACGATCAAAATCCACCAAAAAAACTCAACAATGAGCCAATTCAAGAAATATCAACATCACTTGACTCTATGGTCAAAGAAATTCACAATCTCTCCACCGCAATTGTCGAAAACAATGATCAAAACCTCTCCATTGAGGAGCACATTGAGGATGTATCTACACAATCCGATGATAAACTCACCATACATCAAGAGCCACTTTTTAGTGATCTCTTTCAAGGAGTGTTAGGGTTATTTGATCCTATTGACATAATGCACAATCCATCGACCTATGATCATGTTGAAAATGTCTCTACATCGCCTTATGAGGTAGAGGACATATCTCAAGAATTTATTCCAAAGCATGATCAAAATCTTTCACCAAGGTCTAGCAATGCTCCCTTCCAAAACATGTTGATCCCCTTTGACCTCATGGTTACAGATGTTGAAGGAACCTTGAACTTCCCCATGTCTAATAATGACGTCCAAGAACCCTTTGTAAGAAATCCATCCTTTGAAGCTGCCCCATGTCAAGAACTTGATCCAAAGCATGTCGAAAGCAACTCTGAAATTAATCAAGATCAAGAATTTGTATCTTCAAGATACTACAATAATCTAATGAACACTCTCTTATCCATACAAGATGATCATATCCATGTAGCACATACTCCTCCATCTACACATGAGATGCTTTCTACAAATGGGCACGTAGATGATCTTCATCTAGAACAAGATTTTGTTACACAAAAAGAACAGATTCTTAACTCCTACAATCAAATAGAGTTGTCAACATCAGGATCAAATATGCCCCAAACTCAGATTGAGGACATCATGAATAAAGATATCCATCATTATCTGCTTAAGGAAACAAGTCAGATAGAACATCCAGAGTTAGCAGAGCAGCAAATTGAAAGAACGTCACCTACGGTGGTCATCTATCAAAGAATACTTATTGAACAGGAACTCTTGGAACATGTAGAATCAAAGCATGAAGGTACTACTTCTACCATACTGGGGGCAACTTCGTCTCAAGCAAACATCAACATAGGGAGCACGAAGAGTCCTTATGATGAAACTAGTGTCAATACTACAACCAGCCACGCCATGAATCTTCATCCACCCATCACCCCATCCATGAATTGGGACCAATTTCAAAAGAAAGATCTGAATCAAAGCACAAAAAATGTTATCAAAGCAAAAGAAGCTAAGAAGGATGATGGACAAATCAAATACGCATGGATACCAAAAAATACAAAGAAAGATCATCCCTATCAAACTCCATCTGTCAAAGAAACTATGGGGAAAAATAAAAGAGGGAGAGGTATCCATCAAAGAGGTCCGCAAAATCAAAAGAAGGCTTTTCAAGTGACGTACAAAGTGTATCAAGCAGTTGGTCCTAATTCCATGCACACTTCCATATCCATCCATCATTGCTCATCTTCCCAAGTTTGGAGAGTCAAAGGTTCCAAACTATCAACCAATCCATCTCTTATCCCTAAGCACACTCCATCCATGCCTCCACACATAATATCCAATTCTTACATTAACCTTGTATTAGCAACAACCCTTCATAATAAGGATTCAGAAGGCAATCTATCACGATGTGTGCACCAAGACAGAGTTAACTCAAGTATCGACGAAGCAGATCAAGAATCCCAAAAGTTCCATTCAAGTGCACGTATCTTAGCAAGATAGCTTCTTCAAGTAGGTTATCGATGGTACATTATGATAGGGGCATCTACGTCAACACCACCAGGTGGTTCAACATAAATATTTCAAAAGAAACCAAAAAAATCAAAAAAATATGAAAATCCAAAAAAAAGGATTGAAAACAGTAAAGAGAAAAAAAATCGTCCTCTAGTGAAAACCACTACGGTGGCGCTTTGGGCAAGACCATGATGAAAACCGGAAACAGGCATCATGTGTGGAATCGAACGTGCACCACTCGGATGAAAGCATCTCATCTCATCCCATCCATAATAAATCGAGCATTCCATCCATCTTATCCATAATAAATCCATCCATCCATGAACCATTTATCCAATCCATTCACATATATTTGCATCCATCATCTTAGTTATCTTGATCTTGATGAAATTTTGGAGCACACTTTATGCTTGCTTACGGTAAACATCTTGACATGGGTCATTTTTATTGATCCTATCCTATCCTATGTTATCTGAGCCATGAAGCATTATCCAAATGAGCATTCATTATTTGAGCACCTTATCTTATCGCAAGATAAATCCTTGGCATACTTTGTGTGCTTACCATATCCATCCAACCATACACTTATCCGAGCATCCATCCATTGCATTCCATACGTTGCTAGACATTGGCGGCAGATATGTACATCTTGCTTCGAGAATAAATCTTGATCTATATCCTTCACCTTATGTGGTGATCCGAACATTGGAAAACATGAAATAAAATTGGTCAAAGCATTTGTATCACTAGCCCATGGAACATTTTGATGAGAACATGTTCCTTATCAGTCTTCATCTTTCATTGAACATCGATCCAAACAATCGATATCAGTCACATCTAATTTGCACGTCAACGTCACATCACATCATTCGAACATCTTTTGTTCCAAATCAAGCTTTAACAATCCTGATCAATCGAATCCAATCAATCCATCATCATCTTGGGGATATCATTCCCAATCATTGTGTTTCTTAACACTAGCCTTGCATTGTTGTGCATCCTCAACAATGCTATCATCATCAATCATGATCAATCAATCTTTGCATTATTGTGTATCGTCAACAATGTTATCATCATCAATCCTCATCATTCCTCATCAATCAAACCCTTGCATTGTTGTGTATCCTCAACAATGTTATCATTATCATCATCATCAATCCATCGATTCGATCAATCAACCTTAGCTTGGTTTTCAGCAAAGTCCCAAACATAGCACTAATATCATCACATACATCCATATCCAAATCGTCAAAATCATGCGAAAATCCAAAAACATCTGAAATATCAAAAAATCTAAAAACACTCAAAAAGTCAAAAAACATCAAAAACATTAAATCCGAACTACGTCGTCTCTGAGCTTAAACATAGGCAAGGCTCATCTTTGATCAGCCCCCGAGACATCAAAATCCAAAAACATTCGAAAAACATCAAAATCCAAAAAAATTTAAGAAACATCAAAATCCAAAAACATTCGAAAAATATCAAAATCCAAAAACATTCGAAAAACATCAGAAAACCCCAAAACATCGTAAAAATAAAAAATCTAAACATTTGAAAAATCTAAAATCCAAAAACAAATTTCAAAATTTCAAAACGCCAAAAAATCCCAAATATTTGAAAAATCCACTTCCATTTCGCTTTCACTCAAAATAATCAATCATCCATAATAAATTGATCATCACCTTCATCCTTTGGCAACCTGTGAGAAACAATCATAGTAGGTAGCAAAAGCAAGCTTCGTAAAAATCAAAATGAAACAACAAAACTTAAAACAAAATCAAAAGTCTTGATCATTTTCAAACATGTCAATCGAATTTTATATCAATAGCCTATCAATAACTTATCAAACCATCATCATCCTATACAATGCATGTCCTAGGATATATCGTTCTACAATGGGACATCATTTTGGATATCACCTTGGATTCTTATCCTATCAAAACAAATCCCTTTGGCTAAAGGTATGAAGACATTATGTTTATGCACTTTTTCTTTTGATTTATCTTATTAGCTCATTCCAAGGACCTCTCAATGATATCCCAACAAAAGGATTTAGAGAGATAGAATGGGCCAACAATCATTATTATTTTGTCCGATGTGCTTGTTGGACGCTCTTGTAATATAACTTGGCGAATAATTGCTTTGTTAGGTACGCCCTAGCAAGGTTTCCGTATGTCAAGTGTGAACAAGAATACTCCTATCTGCTTGTTGAGTCAAAGTCCATCACACTAGGTACAACGCCATCCTAGTTCTTGATACCTTGATGCATCGTACCTATGTGTGTTATCAAACATAAAGTAAGTGACCCTTTGAAAATCCCAATCCTTGATAAAGCAAATTCATTCATCTATCATCATCATTTCTTATCATCATTTCTCATCATCATCTCTCATTATGTTGGCTTGTTGGATCCTCTTGTCATCATCTCACTTCCGCATTAACATCGCATCATGAATAGTCCATCATGCATCCATCCATCCTGCATCCATCATGCATCCATCCTGCATCCACAAAACTGTTAGAATACCACATATCATTCATATCATACATAATAGGAAACATCGATCATTTCACATGCATTGCCTAATCATCATCATAATATAGATCTATTAGTCTAAGCATTTGCATAAATAATCCATTGCATAATCATAGCATATCACATCATCCATCTCATCCATCACACATCATATCATCATTTAAGTTGTTTAGGATAATATAGATTTGTTATTCTAAGCATCTTAAAATCATTTCATTTGCATTGTCGTCCATAACCACCCATTTTGAACCTCTTTATCACGAGATCGACCCTCAAATCGAATCTTTTCACTCGATCTCTTGAGGGGGCAATGTACCAGTGTACTTTTCGCTGGGGCATCCGAAAAGTCAGAAAATTTTTAAATTTTGATCACGGCAAGTTTATTCTTTGAACCAATGCAACAAGTACATTGCTTCAAAGAGGGGAAAAATGTAGACATGCAAAATTAACATTATGCATTCGATTGGATTCAGTCAAATTAGATGTCACATTAGGACCATTCATCAATTAATCAGGTGCACTTTCATCCATTCATTAGGTAATTTCATCTCCTAGGTTATTTATTTAAAATCAAATAAACATTATCATCAACCTTTTAATAAATCAAAAATCCATTTAAATCAAATCCTAAATCATATTCCATCATTTTCTAATTCAAATAAATCAATTATCAAAGTCTTAAAAGTCAACTCACCTAATTAGCATTAAATCAGCATAATCATCATCTATTTAATCTAACCCTGATTAAATGTTAATCCCATCCCACTTGCATTATCTAGATCTGGCCAATTGCACATATAAATCAATTTATTGATTTATTAAATCCAAGATTTTCCCTCAACATGACAAGTCCAACATGGCATGTATTGTTGTTTTTCTTGTCCCCCTCTCAGCATTCATTGCAAATTCAAATTCAAATTTTCCCTCTCATGGGCACTCTTCCCAAATCTTGCACAACCATTGGCCTATCATCACTTGACAAGTGGCCTTATCTTATTGGCTTGATCTTTGTCCCACATTGGTCCATTTTCAACACTCTTAGCATTTGAAAATCTATAAAATAGAGGCTTCATCTCTTATCAAACCCTTTACAACCTCCACAATTTCATCCAAAAAGCATATGCAAAGTTACTCTCCTTGAGAACTAATTTTGTTCATCATTTCCATTGCATCATCATCATCTAAGCTTATCAATCAAGGATTGGGAAAGGATCACTAGCACATGTGACACCAATCCACTATGGGATAGGTTTAATGTCATGTTTTTGTATGCTTTTATTTGGTTTCCTTTGTTTCATTTATGGCATGATTAACATGGCTTATTATTCCATAGGGATGTTGAAATGTTGCTTTATTTTAAACTAACCAAATGCAGATTTTCACATCTACACCACTCAATGATCACATGGGGAAGAGAAGATTCCTTGGAGGACTAAAAGTGAATTTAAAATTCACAATGATTGGGGAATCTTGGGGAATTTATTCCTTGGTGGAATAAATGTGAAGCCTAGTGTTTATCTATCCTAATGGTGCAAAATAACTATTATGTAATAAAGAAAAACACAAGAAACACTTCAAATATTAGCCTAAGGAATGATAACACAAAGAAAGAAGATGAAAATGAAATGAAGATAAAAATGATTATACCTTCTTTGTGTTGCAATCCCTTGGTTGGCCCTTGATGTTTGAATGTTTGTGTGCTCCTTGGATGACTATGAAGATGGGTAGATGCAAGATGAACTATGTGATAGAATGCTAATACTTATGGCTAAGTGGCTTGGCTAGATGAGTGAAAATGCTTGCAAGTTGAGTGATCAATTTGGTAAAATAAGGGTGCAAATGGCTAAGTGTTCTTTTCAAATGGAAAAATGGCAAGAGTTTGGTATCAAATGCATAAGGTCCTTAAATGAAAGAAAAGTGGGGGTATTTATAGAAGAATTTGAATTCTCTAGAGAAATGGACGGTTAAGATTGAGCCACCATGGCCAAGATGTAGGGCTATAGTGAGTTGAGGACTCACAAGCCCTCACATTTTGACATGTGGAATGTGAAGTGACCAAGGATATGATGAGGTGTATGTGAGATGGAAGAAGGTCATGTGATGGAGGTACTTTCAAGTACCTTGATGTGACCACTCAATGATCACATGGGAAAGAGGAGATTCCTTGGAGGAATAAAAGTGAATTTAAAATTCACAATGATTGGAGAATCTTTTGGATAAGACAAGGTTCCAAATAGAGTGGTGGAAAGTACCTTAGATAAAACAAGGTCCTTAAAAAGGTAAGTACTTACCCACATGTGACTTGATGTGACAAGTCAAAGATTCTAGAAGACTTTGGCACATGTGGTGTGACAAGTCAAAGGTTTTAGAACTTGCATGGGGAATAGAAGATTCCTTGGATGAATAAATGTGAATTAAAAATTCACATGGGGAAGAGAGGAGTCTTGGGTGAATAAAAATGAATTAAAAATTCCTTGGGGGATGGGGAGTGTTGACCAGGGTACTGATTAGGCTTAACTAATCAATGGTTATAAGATGATTAGTGGATAATGAAGGTTAAAAGCTAACTTGCAAAAGTTGGAGGATGTGACATGTCCTAATCAAGGATTAAACATGTGCACATCCCTAATGATGAGATTAGGAGATTGATTAGGGTTAAGGAAAGGATGTGACATGTGACGAATTAAATAAATTTGATAATTATTTAATTCATTTGATGAAAGGAGGATTAAAAAGATAAGGTATTTAATTATTAACTAAATACCTTAGGGATTTGGCTGAATTAAGGGTATTAATTGGATAATAGTGATATTACTAATTAACACAAATAAAGGGATTTTTAGATGAAAAGGGATAAATTTGAAACAATGTAAGTGTCCAAATTTAGGTGTCTACATGACCTTCTTTCCAATTCACACTTCTACTCTACTCTACTCTGCTCTCCTACAAAAACCTTTATTTGCACAAACAAAATTCACTTAATAGATCCTCTGATATTACCTCATGCAGCCGTTCTGCACTTTTTCCCACACACACCTTCTCATCACTTCATACATCACATGCAAAATGAATTATCGATCTCATTTATATATCCACTAACAAGAATTTTATTTTTATATGTCGACTTGAAACAAAATATAATATTCTTCCACAAGTTGACTCAAATCACCAATTAGAATTAATACGTACCCACACAAGTCAGCTAGACTATAGTAGGGACCGAAACCAAAATTTATAACATAAGAAATAGTTAAACACATACCTCTCATACATCTGGAACACACCATACACAATAGGTTGGCCACAATGAGAAAATAAGCAATAAATCATTCTACCGAATCTCCAAACTCGTACATGGATCAATGCAATATCATAAAACTTATCAATAAGGTAGCATACATGCTTTACAAGCTTCCTTGGGGATCCACACAATAAAATAATGATTCGGTGAAGTATTTAGACCAACTTACCAACTAGATACTCTGTTCTTCATGCATTCTGCCGGTAGAATACTATCTTCTACTTTCCTTTTCGGTAGGAACTGCTTCCAAACTGTAGACTATACTACTGACTCTAGTTTCCATCAATGACAACACTAGAAACCAAAAACAATCTCCCAAATCCATATTCTAACACCCTTAACCCTCTACCCTCTACCCTAACCCTAAAACCATCAACCCTTTATCTCTCTTTCTCTCTCTCTCTCTACCATCTACCCTCTACCCTCAACCCTCAACTCTTAAACCCTTAAACCCTCAACCCCCCTCTCTGTCTCTGTCTCTTTGTCTCTCTCTACCCTATACCCTCTACCCTCTACCCTCAACTCTTAAACCCTTAAACCCTACACCCTCTAGCCTTAAATCGTAAAG
>VDFB02086081.1:189761471-189808133 GCA_007258455.2 Sequoia sempervirens | reverse complement strand
ACCGTGCACTCTCAGCATTATCAAAGTGGTCAACCAAAGAGGGGAAAGTTACATTTTGTTCAAAGCAGTTCATTTAGCGTGTGCCAAATTGGATGTCATTTGGAGAGCACCAAATTTGGCACTCACCAAATGACCTACTTTGGACATGTTAATTGACAGGATTCACCAAATTTCCTCATATTTTCATTTGTGCTCCCCATCATGTTTGCACTTCTTTCAATGCAAGTTTATAAAAAAATCATGATAGCATTACCCTCTCTCTTAGCTATCTAAATATATAATTATTTTTTTGTTTTGATTTAGTTAAGGTTTTGATCCATAGCTTCTATTGTAAATGCCTTTGTTTCTGGTCAAAAACCAACATGTGCTAGTTTTAGGATAGAATTTTACTCATTCATCGAAACATGAAATAAATTACATTTTTTAAAACTAGACTCCATTCTACACGTGATGAAAAAAATCAATTTTCGATTAGTTTTCAAAAAATTTAGGGGGGAGCACACTCAAATTTCATCTTTTCAGGATGTGTCCACTTTGAAATTCATAAAATATTATATATTCATTAAAAAAATTATCCGAAAGAACGAGGATAAACTACATGGTGTTAGCTAATTTCTCACCATTCGGATTTTTGAAATTCTAAAAAAAAGTTAATTAAAAAGGGGAGAGCCCTCAGCCGCTATGCTATTTTTTTTTATAAAAACAGGACCTGTTTTGGGCCCACCCCTTTTTGAGACCCTTAATCTTCATTAATTTCAAAAAGAATTAGTATCTTAGAAACTAGACTCGGAGCACTTCAACTTTTGTTCTTACTACATCTTGAAATTTTGAGCGTAACTATCTTCATTTTCTCATGCAAATCAAATTTTTCTGATTCCAGGAAGAAAAAAAGTGGCATCTTAAGAGCCAAAATTGTGTCACAGATCCATGCACTTACCCAACTAAAGAATTCTTTAGAAATTTCATTTATTATTTATTCCAATTCAAAATTAAATAGAGGTAA
This sequence comes from Sequoia sempervirens, assembly GCA_007258455.2. Taxonomy (NCBI): domain Eukaryota; kingdom Viridiplantae; phylum Streptophyta; class Pinopsida; order Cupressales; family Cupressaceae; genus Sequoia; species Sequoia sempervirens. The sequence continues at coordinate 189,807,130 of VDFB02086081.1, read as the reverse complement.
TATTTAGAAAGCAATGGAACCTGGTTTCTCAGGGCTGAAGATTTGTTGCTGAGCTCCCAAATTCCAGATTACAACTCCAATCTCTTCAAAACAAACCCCAAACAATCTTTGCAGAATCCCAATTCAAAACCTCCCAAAACCAAATGAAAGTCTTCAAAAATAAGAAAATATTCATGACACCCAAAACAAGACAGTTTCTGGATTTTATTAAAGCCCCTTTTCTTTTGGAAAAATAACTAATTTATTAACTGCTCTTGAGTGCACATTGTTGCATGCAATCTTTTAATTTAATCATTTTTATTTTATATTTTATATTTTATATTTACTCCAACTATTTATCTCTTTATTTTTATATTTATTCAACTAGTTATATTCTAATTTATTTAAACTTAATAATTACCTTTAATATTTTATATTTATTAACTTCAATTTCACATTATAATTTTATTTTATCATAACCTATAATCATATAAAGCAATTATTTTTAATTATCAAAACTAATTTTTAACTTTAATAACTTTATTTTAATGTGACAATAGATCAGAAACACATATTGAAGAAATTTAAATCAAATAGACTAATTACCAATCAATACCTGACCACAAAGCGAATTCAACAAGCAAGACCACAACAACACAGATGGACCAAACCAACCATATAGACAACACTGACAGGGTGTAAAAATCAGATACTCATCTTCTTCAAGGATGGTGGCTGAAGCAAGGGACCAAGTGTTACCTCCGTTCAAGAATTCCATTGGGTTTAAGGCACGCTCAAACCTATCAATTCAGGTGGAGTTGATGCCTGGTACCTGCAACCTGCAACACACAAAAGAACTGAGCATATACATAATCATACAATTAGGCACACCATGAAAGGAAAATCGCAGTGTCGCAGGGCACTCACAAGTGAGTGATGCGATACTATTCCCCTTCACCAAAACACATCAAACACGTAACCACATCAATACATAACAATCAGTTGCTTAACATCAAGATAAGAACAATCACCAGATAATCGCATAATGCTCATAATAAGATTAATCCACATAATCAATTAAGCCCATATACTAGTCATAACATAAGCATAAAACACTAGTAATAGAAGTATCATCAACTATCATCACAACAGTGAGTCCAACATCAAACGAAATATCATAATGTCTCAATCCAAAACAAAACAACTATCAGTTTAACAGAGAACAAAATGAGGGGCACTACAAGAGGTCTTATGTTTTTCCTGTTAGTACTTGATTATTCCAAAATGACTTAAATATGCCCAAAGGACTTACTAATGCCTGGAGGTCTTTTTTTTTTCTGCTAGGACTTGCTTATGCTAGAAGGACTTAAATATTCCCAAAAGACTTACTAATGCCTAGAGGTCTTATGTTCTACCTATTAGGACTTGATTATGCCAAAGCATTGATCTAATTTTGGAGAATTTTGCATTGCACATAGGTTCAATATGAGATGGCTAAGATTCCAATCTATATCTTTTTTTATATCATAACATACTTTCACTTGAATAGAACTGGAGAGAACTTTATAATAGAATATTTTTTCTTGATTGAGGTGCTCATGATCTTCAATGTGCATTTCTCTCTTTTGGAAATGTGATTCTTTGGCAAGAGTAAAATAACTTCAATTATCATATAGTAAGGTGATAACTTTAGAAGTATCCAATTGAAACTTACATAAATCTTCAAAGTCCCATTGATTCTTTAGGAGGTACTTTTGTATTAAATTGGGCTTTGACTAAAAAGACATAAAATATATATTTTTTAAAAGTATTACACCATCCATGTAAGAGCACCTACACCATTTATTTTGAAGACATAGTCTATGGTAAATTTCCTATAAATGGAATCACCATCATAGTCAGTAACACAATAATCAAATAAAGTTGATTCTTGGTGCAGAAGAATATTTTAATATGTATTTGTCAATTTATAGTGAGCATATAGTAATCCTCATAAATCTAGGTTATAGTCAATTTGATTATAAATAATTTGATGATCATTAGTGAGGGATCATATGATATTTTCATAAACATAAATATGAATAATTTGTCTTTTTTTCTTTCAAAAAATAGTCATGCTACTAAACATATAGTAATGATCCAGAAAAAATTAAGCAATGGGTGGGCTACCCTTATACTTCCTAGACAGTTTATTAGGGTGATAACCACCCATTATAAGTAGGTGTTTTACATCCAATAAGTTTAGAGGATACCTAAATCTCATAAAAAAAATGTTAGCTAAAGTAACACTCAAGAGAGAAAAGAAAACATAGTAGCCAAAAGATGCTTTGAAAGTTTATGCAATTCTCCTTTGCATATGGATGTGTAAGAGTTTGAAATTGTTTGTGCTTACCTTTTTAATTCACCTTGTCATCCTTGTGTCTTAGCAAAAAGAGAATGAAATTGTCTATTTTAATATAACAAGAATGAGAGTTCTTTGAAAGAATAATGACTTCTTTAGATGGTTGTGAAGAGAACCCGTGTATTTTAGGGTCCACAATGTTCCATGATATTATTATCAAATTTGGTACATATAAAATGTTTATACTTAGTTATAAGTATGAGGCCAAATAAATATTACTCTTTTAACATCATTTGGAACAATAAAATCTCAAACCTCATTTGTTTAAGTATGTCATCTATGTTAACTAAAATGTTCCCTATGCTCCTCATCAAAAACTCTTAGTTCCTTCTCTAATTGGACAATAATGCTTATTTCTCCTAAACTGATTGTTTCCTTGCCTATGTTTACTCTTATGCTTAATTCATTATTAGATTGTGATAAGCATGTAATAGTTGTGTCCCCCACTTATAATTTCTCAAATCTTCCTCCAAGTTGTACTATATCTTATGCTAGCATTTATGTTCAACCCAACAATATGTGGCGTTGCTAAAGATTAATTCTACATATGACCCACTATCTTGAACATACCAAACATGATAATTTGTCTCCATAAATAGATTACATAAATTTACATTAAAAAATTATTAATATTTAACCAAATAAGACATAAAAGTGTAAAATGTTGGTCTTTTCCATAGACCACATGAAAGGAAAATATGTACTTCTTTATACTTTCTTTATCCCACACCAAAGAGTATGATATTTGGCAATCACCATACTCTAATTTTTAATTTATCTCACACTGACATATTCTTCTTCTTAATATTCCACTTTCTCCATAATCTAAATAAAGTGGCCATTTTATAAGACCAAATTACTAACTCATGAGCCAATGAAGGAACTTGCTCAATAAGCCTTGAATTATGTCCATAAACCTTTGTGCCATGAAATATTAAGTTTGAAATGAAAAAAAATAACAAAATAGGAATATATTCTAAAATAAAAGGAAGGATAGTTTAGTTCGTCACAACCCAAGTCAAGGTCATTAGGACTTGAAATAGGTGATCAAATAATTGATTAATTTTCTTATGTAGGTGGTGTTGTATGCAGAACAACTAAAATATATGTTGTCACGTGTCATCATAAATATTCTAAGAATGGAGATGAAACCTTACACTATGATTTTTTGTTGGAAGGGTCATCATAAACCAGATTGATGAAAGCTTTTGATTGTAAAGTGTGAAGATTATTTGTCATCTCCTCAATTACAAAAGTCATTGGTATTCACCAGTAAAACAATAATGTGCATGCATTACTATGGTTCTACGAATTGATATCTCTATTGAAGTCATTTGGCATAACTCCTATAGATTTTTCCATCCAATACTTCACATCATATCTCACACCCACAAGGTTTTGATATGCAACAAAGAAACCCAAAAAAAAGATGAAATAACACCATAAAATGTTCAAAGTCATAACAATGCAACATAAAAGGAAAAAGGAAGTTGTAACCAAGAAGTGAAAATCAATGAAGAGAACTAACCATATTCGATCACAAGAGAAAGTGAAGTACGAAGAACAATAATGGAGGATGATTGTTCATCTTACTCATCAAGCTCTTAAGCACCAAGACTTATTTTAAATTTTAATTTTAAAAATTATGCATTCTTTTATTTTCTCAATTTGATTATTTAACACAAATTAGGAGTTGGTATCTCAACCATAATTTTTTCAAGGTCAAGGGTTCCTCAAGCATAAACAACTTTAGCAAAAAAATCTAAAGCTCAAACATATTGGTTTTATTGATTTGAATAAAACTAAACTTATGTATGTTGGAGAAAACATATGAAAATATAATTACCCAGAACAAATAAAAATGGACACCAAATTTATGCTTTCACCCTCCTACCCAAAGTGTCTTCTAGTCATTAGTTGTTGGATTCCCATGATGATTGTGAATGTCATCAACAAAAGATACCTACTTGTTCAAGCTACATTATTTCCATTTGAGGATGAGTGGAACATTGATCTCAATGTTCTAACTCGCTTAAACATAAATGACATGCAAGGCCAAGATAGACTACATATTACCAATGACACTTGAAACCAAAAGAATATAATTGTGAATTCTACTTGAAGGGTGAATACAATCCACAACCCTTCCCTCTTAGGTGGTTTCAACAAGCATAAAAGATAGAGTGACTTGTTAATGCACATTCGAGTATGGTATGTATATTGACAATTCACATTTTTTTCCTTGTGATGTACCACTTAAATGTACAATCTTCTTAGCAATACGAGTAAGATGCTACCTAAAGGTTTGAGGTACAACATTATTCCATCAAGGTCAATAATTGCATGTATCACTTTCTAGAATCTCCTTTTAAGATCAACATTTCATTGGTAACTCAAAAGCAATTAGAAAGCTTACATCTAATAACGAATATTTTTTCCTACACATGATCCACCCAAATATTGTGCAAAACATTGATAAGAAGGATATACCTACACCTAATTAGCAAGGTTTGCAAAGTAAAAACAAGAACTTGACAACCTTCAACAATAGTATGGAGATATCTTTGAAGATCCAATAGGCATTATATAAAATTTCTTCATCAAGCATTACATTGATCTCAATTCAAAAGTTTTTCTTTCAAATAGTCTTCTCAATTGTGGATTGGTTTTGATGAATAATGAAATTCATAGATAGATCCAAGAACTCAATTGACCAAGGGAAACATTAGACACTTCTTCACCTTGTAGTAATTCAATCATACTTATGCCAAAAGATGAGGATTCATGGTGTCTCTACATTCAATAATCTTCCCTTAATAAGATGAATGTGATAAAACGTAACCTCCACCTCACATTGCAAGCATATCTGAGACAAAAAATGTGAAAATGATTGACCTAAAATCTCATTATTATTGGGCTCTATCCAACCAAAACTACATTAAAAACTATGTTCAATACGAAGTAAGGATTGTGCAAGTGGTTTCTAATGGTCTTTAGGTTGATAGATACACCAAGCAATTTCATGCAACCTATGAACAAAATTTTGCGATGATTCACCACTACCTTGCATCCTTATCTACAACAAAACTAGGAAAGAATATCACATCCAAAAAAAGTCTCATGGCATAATTTGAACTCCCAAATGAAAAGCACACTTAGGTGCTTGTACCTTTGGAGTTACTTGGGTATAATACCTTGGCTACATCATTACTCTTGGAAGCATCTTGTGGTTCCAAAGAATATATAGATCTAGGATTAAGGATTTGTTAGTTTCTCATAGTCTCACATAATTGCAAAGGCTTCTTGGGCTCAAAATTTTTGGTTGACCCATATATAGATTCACTTGCATCTCATATACAATAATGAATCACATCATGGAATCTAAACTACACATTCTTGAAATCAACAATATGGACTTAGCAAATCAAAGATAGACTTTTTTTTGCACTCATCTTCACAATACCTAATATAAATCAACCCTTGGAAATCAAGTTTTTGTGTTAGACTATGCACTTGGCATGTTACTCAATTAGTATAAACATGTTTCAAATAACACCATGAAATTTAATGTCAATTAGAGGTATTCCACATATGTAGAGCCCTATACAATTGTTTAAGTAATTCCAACAAGATGGACACTATCTCTTAGGTAAGGGAGTTGTCACACTCATTTTAATCATAAACGTCTTTAGTTTTTACATACAACATAAGAGTGTGACACAAGAAATAGATGGCATGCGTACAATCATTCCATCAAGCCTTATGTTTCTTGTAACATTAATAAATAACAAACACAAATTAGTAGTATACACACTTATTCCAACTTCATCTAAGACATGGTGTTACATCAATGTGAATGTACTTTGTTGGAAAAGTGATCCACATTACATCCTTTTGATTAGTGGACAAACCAAAGTGGGAAATTGATGCAAATATATGATATATATCCCCATATATGGTATGAGAGCTTGGTTTACATCCAAGGTGCCTTAATAATCATCTTCATAGTTCTAGAATGCATAGTCCAAAGATATTTTGTTTCACCCAACAACACCTAAAGATATTGCATTTTCTATATCCACAATTCAAGATTAAGTGTACAAGCAAAGGAATTGGATAGAGCAAAGACATTCTTATACATAATTCAAATTGTGGTCCCTAGATCCCTACAATAAGATTAAACCACTATAATAGGGTCCTTACATCATTCTTCTAAATACAAGTGATAATGCATCTATTTTGATCTTCCACCATATCTGGGCATGCGTCTTCTATTTAATGTTAAGTTATTGAAACACTATACACCACTTTGCTCAATCTACTTATAGTCCAACATCCAATGAATTTGGATGTAGCACACTCTAGTCCAAAAAAATAAGTTGAACTCATAAAAACTATTAGTTGTACTTATTAAGCCATTCAATAACTCTTTCAAGATATCAAGATGGGACAAGATGTAGATTTAGCTAATTGGTAAAGATAAAAAGTAAAGGTGAAGGTAGTTTTGAACTCTAATAAGTAAAGGGTGAAGGTAGTTTTGTACTCCACCAAGTGAGACTAAATTGATGTGTGAGCTTCCCACTTTAGCATACTTTAAAAAGTTAACTTGGCAAAGATAGTTTTGTACTCCACCAAATGAGGCTAAATTGGTGTATGAGCTTCCAACTTCAGCAAACATTTCACTAGGGGATTGTTTTTTCCATTTACATAATATTGGTTTGAGGTGTACAATACTCTTTAGTAGTGCACAATTTTTTAACCTAACTAGAAATCCACAAACCATTGTTTTTCAATAAAGGATGAATGACCTAAGCACATTTTAGAGAAAATTGAAATCCATTTCAAACTCTACATGGTATTCACAATGTACTCTTATCACCTCATAATTGAAATAATTTCCAAGTAAAAGGCATTACAACTCCACCATCCACTACAAAGTCAATGGTACCATCTTGATTCAATGGGCACTTCAAAATAGAGTCATGACACCAAATAAACACATGGATTGGATGACTGATTGGAAAAAATCTTTGAGTTGGGTGTCACATGTTCTTTAGACCAACATTTAGCTAGGGGAACCAAAGTAGTTTTTACTAGAACTATTCAAGTAACTAAAAAGTGTAGTAAATAATTTGCAGTCTATAATTGTAACCCACTCAATTCTTATTTAGATGGAAATTGCTCAAATAGTCAATATAGTTACAACCTCATGCCATACAATACGCCACTTGGAAAATAGATGAAATTCTTAGTTCAATATCTTGTTTTACATTAAATGTATAATGGTGCTTCCACATTTGTATACTTTTCCACTGCATATTTCTCAAATCTTGCACAATAGTTCATTAGATCCATCTACTAATTATCCTTTAAGTTGTCATTTATGCTACTCCATAGGCCCAACACAAAGCATTGAGCTTAGAAGCATTCTTTCACACCTACTCGATGAGGGAACAGACCACGTACAAGAGTTGTTTGATCTTCCTAATAGGACCTTTAAATCTCCTTATGCATATCCACTAGTTTCTAGGAATCTTATTATTGGTGTTATAAATGGTATTGGTTAGGACATCGCTTGTTCTTGACAGCTTTTCTATTTTTAATGTAATGTCATTTATGCATGCCATACATCACTTATACATGTCACTAGTTTCTAGGTGTCCCTTCTTATTGCAATTAGGATTCATTCTTTGAATGAGGCCAATGGTTTGAGTCTCAAGCATAATGGATTGGTCCAACAGAGCAATTAATAGCATTGTCATACTTGTCTTGTATGCAATTATCATCCTCATAAATGCCTAGAGTTGTAGATTCTAAGAAGAGATGTTATTATTTGATTAACTAGCTTTAGCCATGAGTACCTTGGCATGCCCTTTGGTCTTTCGATCAAAGAAAATTGACTCAACGCCTTAGTCTCAATGATGGACCAATCATCAAATGAACTAGAAAGTGCTCAAATATCTGGTGGCTTAATTGAGCCTTTGCGGAAAACCAAAGTGAACCTATGCACTGTGTAGCCCAAGGATGCATCCCCGACCAAATTAGTGACGTCCCCAGTAGGGGACATTTTGGGGATGCAAGGACAAATCGTAAGCGTCCCTACATGGTCCCTATTTTTAAAAAATCTAGAAATTTCTCGAGGATGTTTATGAAAGTCTCAAAAATGGTAGGGGATGACTTGTCATCCCTTACAACCTAGCAAGTTTTCATTCCATAGAAATAAAAAATAAAAACACAAAAATAAACAAAAAAAGAGCTCATTTGTGGCAATTTCCAAATTGTGAAGAGAAGGAAAAAGAAGAGCATGGCTATGAGAAACCAAGTAAAAGAAGGGAAGAGAAGTCAACAAAGGGAAAAAGAAGACCAAGTCTCCATCATCTGAGGTACGTTCATTATTTCTTTTTCTTTTTTACAAATTCTTTGTATTTTTTGTCAAAATTTTAAATACTTAAGATGTTTTTTTTTTGTGTTCAATGTTTGCACTTATAACTATCATTTACATTTTCAACCAAAAAAACAATGAGCAGTAGTAAAGGTGCTAAGGGTATTGAGGGTCAATAAATTGAAATTAAACAAGTGACATGGAAGTTCTTCAAGGAGTGTGTGTTTCAAGGACACCTAGTTCAAACAATCCATTTCAATGCCCTTCTAACTTCTTGAAGAAACATGCAAGGGCCCATTTAACTCAAAAAAACCTCTTTTACAATTTGTAACAACCATAGTCATTAAAAAAATGCAAGGGGGGATAGAGTAAGGTGTGTCATATTTGCAATAAGGAGTATAGGGGTGTTATGTCATAATTGTTATCCTATTCAATTTCACATCCCATGAGCCTCTCCTTTAGATAAATTAAAGACAATAATGCAATGTTCCTTTTATCCAACTTTAGTTTAATCATTAATTTATTAACCCATTTGTTTCCTACCATTAAGGCAGATTTATGTTTCAGACTAACATGAACCACACAAACATCTGTGTGTCGTGTGAACCTCCTGAATAGATTCCCAAGTATAGAAATCATTGAGACATTATGTTTCCCGCCTACTAGTGAACGTAACACCTCTACTAGCTCACAGACACACTGGGACAACTCCTACATGCTAAAACACTTCCTCTTCACTCTCTCATGACACAAGAAGGAATTCATAAGATTTTCATTCACTCTTGCCCTTTCTTCATCACAACAACTTCTTTGCCTCCATTCCACCATCTCCATTGCATCTTTTTTCTCTCACATCCATCCATACTCAATTGAAGCTTTAGTATTATCAACATATTTCTCTCAAGCATGGAGATTGCAGCCTATCCCTTTCAACATTCTCATCTTGCTAAAGGAGGGTAACTGCGATTTCTTCATTACATTTGTCTTTTAATCTAATTAGCATATTATTCTAGCATATCTATTTATTCTTCTATCATGTCTATTTTATTTCTCTATCATGTTTGGTTGTTCATGGAGGTGGAAACACCTAAGCATGGATTTGACTAAGGCAAATCCCTAAACAACCCCAACATTTTTCTTTGGTCTTATGTGCGCAGGTACTGAAGATATTTCTTTGCTAGAGAATTCATCTCTTGGTTCTCTGTGAGTATTTTCTTCCTTTCCTCTCACTTTATCATCCATTTTTCATTTAGTTTAAATTATTTTAATTTATGTTACTCTATGTCACTTTCTTGCATTTTAATAGTTCTAGTTATCATAATTGTTAGTAGTCACTTTGTTGTTTCCTGAGAAATTCTCAATTTTCAGTTTGTACAAGACGCTAGCGCACCATGGGGACATCCATGCGCTACGTTTCCGTCCTTCGCTGAGAGCTCGTCAGTTTTTTCAAAAGACCTCTATGACTTGCTCTTTTGATTTTTGGAACTCTCACCTTTTCATTATGCGTAAAACATAAACAAACACTTTTCATCTTTTTATCTTATCACCTAAGCAATTTCCTTTGAGGTATCTGAGGGCTATTTTCTCCTTGGGACCTCATCATCTTGGGAGTAGAAAATCCCCTCATCTACATTTTGGTGAACTTGACGTGAATTCGCCTTCCTCCAAAACCGTGGTCATTTAAAATTCTAAAACTCCATTTCCTTTTTAAGTCCGTTTATTTCTCGGAGTTGGTAAGATTGTGTGTTGCAAGTGCTCTTTTATGAGCTTTACAACCCAATCTACTACCTCCAGAAACATAGTAAGAAGAATCTTGAGGCCTACCATACCTCTAAATAGGTATAATCCTACTAGACTTGGTCCAATGTTTTCTTGAAATCATGATCCTTCTAGCTCTCAGCCAACATTCGATGGTCTTCCCCTTTGAATTCTCCTCCAACGCCTCCCTCCTCTAAAGATTATGAAGCTACTCCTAGGGTCCCCTTTTAGTAGGTTCAATCTTTGGATGAGAGGCTTAAAAAATTTGAAGATTTTCGAAACCATGGTAACCTATATGCTCAGGTTGCTCCTATTGTCGGTAGTCTAAGAAACTTACTTATCTTAGACCAAAAGGCCTTGAGTTTCTCTATGCGCTAACCAACATAGTTAAGACCCATGCACCTTCATACACATTGGTCTTGAGTCAATCCCAAGATGCTCAATCAGATGTCACTGCTATTCAATTGAGTATTTTGATGCCTGAGGTATCTATGCATATGGTAGACACTAATCCTTCTATACCTTCCATGACTTCCACTAATGATACAAACACTATGTCTATGCCCCCCGTTAATTCTAGAATTATAACATACCTCGCATTCCTTTAGGGTATAACATTCCTCCTTAGGCTGGATCCACACCTCAAATCTCTATCGTCGTGGCTAATCCACCTCTCCTACCATCTAATCTCGTTTTAAATACCCTATTGCAAAATATGGGTCAAATGCAATTACAATTAGCTAGCTTAACCAACACCGCCTCTAATTCTACTATGCAACCTTATTATCACCGTAATCCTTTGGCCCTAAACATTTTGAATGCCCCTATCTCCCAAGGGTTGGAGATCCTAAGATTTAATAAATACAATGGCAGAGGTGATCCACAAACTCATGTCTCATCATTCACTGCTATGTGCAGGGATTTCCTTTATAAGGTTGAGTTGCTAACTAAATTGTTTCCACAATCCCTAAAGGACACTACGTTGGAATGGTTTTGCTCCCTTCCCAACAAATCTATTTTCACTTTTGATCAATTAATCAACTAGTTCTTGTAGCAGTTCCAGGCTAATATTAGGTTGAAGGTCATGTTCACTAACCTCATCCACTGTAAACATGGAGCTCATGAGAAAGTGACTAATTTTTTTGCTTGTTATCAATCTTTATTTGCTCAAATCCCCTATGCCCTACCTGGTTCTGATGTTGAATGTGTATTCATGGGGAATTTGCAGTTGACGTTAAGGGAAAATTTCTTCTAATGAAATATCCATCCTTTGCTCATTTGTGTACTGCACTTAGAGACTATCAACATACGGTGACACATTACGAGGGTTCCTTCTCGTCCTCCCATATTGATAATGGGACAACTGTGTCTATTCCAAGAGCATCTACAAAGAATAAAGCAGTAGTGAGTGTCGTTTCCATTCCTACTAAAAAGAACGTTGTGGGATGTAATAGAATTTTTACAGAATTATCTAAATCTTATGCCAGTGTTCTTCAAAAATTGTTAAAAGATAGTTTAATTACCCTCCCAGACATCAGATGCTTCTTGATGATAAGCTATACCCAAGTTGGTATGATGCACACAAGTTTTTTCAATATCACTGAGTCCCAGGTCATGACATTGAACGTTGTGTGCGTCTCCAACATATAATCTAGGACCACATAGATAGTGGTGCCATTCATCTTGGTGATAGGAAGAAAAACTCCTTAAAATCTATGGATAGGGCTAATAACCAGCTATAGATTAACACAGATCCATTTCCATCCCACTCTACTAATTTAATTATAACTGCTTCTACATTTTCTGAATCTGATCATTGTGAGTATGTGAACATGGTCTCATTTACTCCTATTCCTCCTGTGAGTCATATGGATAAGGTTCCTGACATAACTTTCACACCACACATCTTCCCCCTTAATAGGGAGCACTCTCCTCTTTACATCCTTTCCCAAGACAATGATAACATCATAATTAGTGTTATGGTTGACCCTGCCAGCAAGGTTAATGTTATCACAGAGGAGATGCTCTTTATTAACAATTTACATAAGGAGAAACACAAGGAGTTGAAGGCTACGATTGACATTCATGATGGTCATTTTGTACCACCTGTTGGTTCTATTTCTTTGAGGGTCCTAGTTGGACTTAAGTCTATCGATGTTCCATTTGTTGTGATTCTCAAATTTGACCTATTCGGAGTGAGAGTAGGCATTCCATGGCTAGTTTCCATGAATGCAGTCGCATCGGTAGTCCACAAGTGTTTGAAGTTCCCTCGCAATGGCACAGTGCACACTATTCATGACACTTGGTACAAACCACTTGTGTCGTGTGGGGGTTTTTCGTTAGATCATTTTTGGCCTGCTCTAGTTGGACCTTTACTGCCCCGTGGAGATTTATTCTACAGGTCTTATTTTAAGTACAATATTGGAGTTTCAACCCCTAGTGTTGCATTTCTTCCATCTCACGTTATTTCTATGAAGACATCAATGTGTGCACAACAACATGCTTTATTTTCTATGCCTTCCTCGTCAAGGGCTATAGACAAGCATGCTCTCATGGATAGACCTTTTGTTAAGTTTTCACAACTTCCAGTGGTGTCCTTTATCCCTTCTACTGTGCCTAGCATAGGAAAAGGAAAGGCACCCATGTTGGTGAAATCTAAGCCTCGGGTTGTCCAATTCTCAATTTTTCCTACAATCCCATGCCCTACCTTGTATGGTAAGGGGAAGCATGCAACCAGAGTTAGTTTTTGTTGTGTTGCTCCTATATCTCAGCCCCTGAGGCCTCCTCCCATTCCTCGACCTGCTTCCAAAGAAGAGAAAGGAAAGGAGCCTGTGGTCGAGACTCAAATCTCTATTTCTATGGCACCTCGTGTTCCCCCCAAGGAGCCTATTCTTCTGTCGGTAATGACTGAAAGATTACTCCTCCAATGGAGCAGGAGACACTAGAGTCTTCTCAGGATTCTATTCCTAGTACATTCATAACTATCGAAACCAACTTGTGTGTGAGCATAAGCGTTGTTGATGGGCATTGGCTCGGGCACGTGATACCTTGTAGAAGATCGAGGGTGTCTTCTATCTCTATTTCTACTTCTGTCTGAAATTCTATTGGCTCTATTTATGTTCATGTTTTTGTTTCTTTTGCTTCATTTTTGTTTTTGGCTTCCTCGAGGGACCCTGATGAACCTTACCTTAAGTGGGTGCAAGTGTTCGTTTCTCCCTCTTCTGAGCCTCCTTTGATCACTTCTCTACTTGATCTTCCCCCTTTTTTTTGAACCGATGGATATGCTTCACACAAAGGTCATATCTATTGCGGCTCCTTCTGCTTCTTCCCTTTCTTCCTCTTCTAATGTGAGGATTCCACATCCTCATAAGAAAAAATTAGAGCACAACCTCGTTCCGAAGGACAGTTGTAAAAAGTCTTCTTCATCTTCTCCACCTCGTTCTAATTTGGTTTGTTCTATTCTTGTGGTAGAGGAGTCTCCTTCCCCAAAGTTTGTCATTGTCCCTTTTCCGAAGTTCGGCAATGACTCCTTGGCTTCTCAGCCTCCTCTTGTTCAGTCATTGCACTCCACTCCAAAGAAGTGCATGTTCAACTCGTTGGAGGATATTTTGACTTTGTCATCTATCTTTGCTAGATCAGTGATGTTAGCCTCGCAAGAGATCCTAGATGAGGATGTTTAGGTGACCTCCTCATTAGCTCTTGTTGCAAGCGAGTTTCCTAACACTACTCTCGTTGTCCTCCCTTTGTGAGCTCATCCTCCCTCCCCTTACAATGATCTAGATTGGGAGCAAGATGATTTGTTAAAGGTGCTTGACTAGAGTAGTACCTCTTCTTATCTTTAGATTAGATTTGTGTGTTTGTTTGTGTTCCCCCATACTTGTTTGTTTATTTTTTTCCTCACCCGCGAAGGACCCTTGTAACTCTTGTAGGTACTTGGATACACGAGATAATTTTTTTTGTAACTTCTATATGTTTCATTACTCTTCTATTTGTCATAGATTAATTTTCTTTACACACCGGGGACAATGCAAAGCGTTGGGGCATTTGGAGGCCTTTTCCATATTGACTTGGATTTTTATTTGTCTTCATGTGCTCTTCTTCTTGTTCCAATCTATTTGGGGGGTAATGACAATTCAAATAATTTACATTATATATACATTTATAATCAGTTATGACCCAGATACTAGGATCCCCCCGTGCTTTCAATCTCTTTGTCTCTAATTTTTCTTGATGTTGTGAATTTTGTGTTATCCCTCGCGTGACAACATTCCATGGATACATCTTGCTATGTATGTCATGACACAACATCTCTCTCTTTGTCGTTCTTCTCCTTAGAATGACTTGTGCTCCTATGTGTAGCACATATCATTCTAAGGGGGGGCTACCATATCATTTTATTCTTATTCTTTCAAAAATGTCTTAAAAATCTTGATGTCTAGTGATCTCGTCATCTCACTTGGGGGCAACCTGACTAGACTTGTCTTTTTTGTGACTATCTTGCAACAGTTTGCAATAGCGATAGGCCTATCAACTTGGAATATGATCTCTAGCATTAAACAACTTGCTAGCCATACTTATCAACGTTGTCTTTATATTTGATCAGATTTATCACATCTATGTTTCACATTTTCGCCTAACGTGTGTGTCTACAGCTAACATGTCTGTGGTGAATTTGAAATCAACTTTGCAAGATAGAAGACCCGTGTCCTCTTCGTGTCCTGGCTTAGCTTTACAATTGCATATATAGGATCAAAGACTTGTGTCCTCTTCATCTTGTGTATATTCTCTTCAACCTCTTTCTCTCTCTACTTTAGCTCACATCTGCTAGAATGCATATGCTCGCTAAAGTGGGGACAAAATGTAATGTCATAAATTGCATCCTATGCAATTTCACATCCCATGAGCCTCCCTTTAGATAAATTAAATACAATAATGCAATGTTCCTTTTATCCAACTTTAATTTAATCCTTATTTTCTTAACCTATTTGTTTCCTGTCGTTAAGGCAGATTTACGTTTCGGACTAATGCGTGCCACATAGACTTCTATGTGTCGCACGAACATCCCGAATAGAGTCCCAACTACAGTAGTTGTTGAGACTTTACGTTTCCTTCCTACCAGTGAATGTAATGCCTCTGCTAGCTCACAAACGCGTTGGGACAACTCTTGCATGCATAAACCTCTGTAAAACACTTCATCTTCACTCTCTCATGACACAAGAAGGAATTCATAAGCTTTTCATTCTCTCTTGCTCTTTCTTTATCACAATAGCTTGTTTGCCTCCATTCCACCATGTTCATTGCATTTTTTTTCTCTCACAACCATACTCCATCGAAGCCTTGGTATTATTAGCATATCTCTCTCAAGCTTGGAGATTGCAGCCCCTCCCTTTCGGCATTCTCATCTTGCTAAAGGAGGGTAATTGTGATTTCTTCATTGCATTGTCTTTTAATCTAGTTAGCATATTATTCTAGCACATCTATTTATTCTTCTATCATGTCTATTTTATTTCTCTCTATCATGTCTGGCTATCCATGGAGGTGGAAACACCTAAGTGGGGATTTGACTAAGGCAAATCTCTAAACAACCCAACATTTTTCCTTGGTCTAATGTGTGTAGGTACTAAAGATATTTCTTTGCTGGAGACTTCATCTCTTGGTTCTCTGAGTATTTTCTTCCTTTCCTCTTGCTTTATCATATGTTTTTCATCTAGTTTAAATTACTTTATTTTTTGTTACTTTTTGTTGCATTCTTGCATTTTAATAGTTCCAATTATCAGAATTGTTAGTAGTCACTTTGTTGTTTCCTAAGACATTCTCAGTTTTCGATCCGTACGAGACGCCAACATGTCATGAGGATATCTGCACATCACGCTATTGTCCTTGGCCAAGATCTTGCAAGTTTGTCTAGAAGACCTCTATGACTTGCTCTTTCGTGTTGGAAAGTGTGCCTTAACTTGTTGGCTTGAACCTCTGTTAAAGACTTGGCAGATTTCCCCTTTGTTGGTCTTCATTGTCGGTCGATCGCTAGAGTTTGTAACTTTGTAACCTAAGATGCGAGGTTCTAAAAGTTTCTAACTTGGCGACAGTGTGTTGGTCACAACATCGGTGATTTCTCTAACTTAAGAACCTTGTCGCGGAGTTCAAAAGTTTCTTAACTTCCCGACTGGGCGATCTCCTTCATTGTCACAATGATCAGGAAATTTCTAACTTGCATGCGGTGGTTTTGAAGTTAGCATTTTGAGTGACAAGCTGATGGTTTGGTGGGACCGGTCTATGTGGATGGTGACGACAATGTACGACAGTGACTTGGATGTTGACGGATGTGGGGACCACTTAGAGGTTGGGAGTTAAGTATTTAAGTCTTTTCCGGGAGACTGGTTGCGAATATTGTAGATTCCCATCTTGATTCTCCGGAATTGCACAAGTGGTGTTCACATGTCTTGGTGGAGACCACAAGGAACGACCGACAGTTTGGTGCGATAGTCAAACGCGGGTGTATGAGTGAGTTGGTAACAAAAGGACTAACTCGTGGATACCTAAAGTCTTCAGGCTTTTGTTTATAAACTAATGACTGTTAATATTTTGCGTCAATGTGGGATAATGTGGACGGTTGAGCTTCTTGGCAGTTAAGCGAACTAAATCAGTTTGAACAGTAGATTCCTAGAAATCGAAGGGTCGAAGGTTGTATAGGAGGAAAACGACAGACCGGTTGGGGTTGCGAGTTGAGAGAGAAGGAAAAAGTTTGGCGTCGGTTGAGCGGACTGTATGTTCGAAGAACATTGTAACAGTGTTGCGATTAACTGTGGTTGGCCGATTGTAATGCTACTGTATGTTATTAGAGAACAAATACCTATGAAGGAGGGATATGTAACTTTATTGTAATTCGTTTTTACTATGAATAAAGTGTTCTTTCTTTGGTGGTGGGTTTTTCTCCTGAAAGGGTTTTCCCACGTAAATCTTGGTGTCTATTCTCTGTTGATTTTATTGTCTATTTTGTTCTTTCCTTTTACGTGTGAATCTTAATGCTTTGTAATTTGGAATTAAAAGTACTCTTGGATTATTCCCCTATGAATTGACATTAGGAAAGCGATTTCCGCACTAGTCTTTCCTTACATTTCGGTTTTTGAAACTCTCATCTTTTAATTTTGCGTAAAACATTAACAAACACTTCATCTTTTTATCTTTCCACCTAAGCAATGTCTTTTGAGGTAGTTGAGGGTTATTTGCTACTTGAGACCTTGTTGTCTTGGGAGTAACAAATCCCCCTCCTCTACAAGTTGTAACTACACAAGGGTTTACTCCCCTCTTTTAGGCATACCTAATCATGAAATAAAAGCATGTAAAGGCATAACATTATTTGAGAAGGCTGAGGTGATAAAGTTGCACATGGAGGGAGAGAAAAGGTCCACTAGTGTTGCAAACATGTTTAACATGCAATCATGAGATGTAGTTGATAGATTTGCAACAAAATTTCTTTATGCTAACACCATACCATTTCATGTGACACACTCTCCATATTTTAAACAAATGTTCAAAGATGCACTTGTTGTTGGTCCTTCATATGTTCCCCTTGGAAATCATAAGCTATGCGCCTCCCTCCCTGATAAAGAGTATTCCAAGGTGGGTATAGCAATGGAATTGAGACAAGTTTAGATAAAGCATGGTTGCTCTATCATTATGGATGGGTGAAGCGATATTATAGACATCGACCACTCATCAATGCCATTGTCTCGTTTCCAACATGCTCTTATTTTCATAGAGCTATTGATTGTTTAGGGAAAAGGAAGGATGCAAGCTTTCAATTTTATTATTTGAAGAATGTCATAGAAGAGGTTGGGCCCTCTAATGTTGTACAAGTAGCGACTGATTCGGCCCATGTATGCAAGTTAGTTGGCTTGATGGTGGAGGGTGCTTACAAGCATATTTTTAGACCCCATGTGTTCATGCATTGAAAGATATTGGACAAATAGATTGGATGAAAACAATGGTGTCAAAAGCTAGAGGCATTTAGATGTTCATTTGTAATCATCACACATCACTTGTTTTGTTTAAGACTATTTCAAATAAAGCTATTTTATTTTGTTGGAGAGGATGATTGAAGTGTAGGAACCTCTACAATGAATGGTGGTTAATCCAAAGTGGACTAGATGGGCAAAGGCAAACACAACTAAAGGAAAAAGTGTCAAACAAAAAATCTTCAATGATGATTGATGGTCAACAATGAGGTAAAAGATTCTTGTTTTTTAATGAATTGTTGATTTTATTAACTTTCAAATTTTAGTACTAATTTTTTATTTTATTATTAACTAATACATTGTTGATTTTAGTATTAAATTTGTTGTTTTATTTTGTTATTGATATTAAATTAATAAATTGTTGGTTTTATTATTAAATTTTTTATTTCATATTTTTTATTGATTCTAAGTTTCTAACTTGTAAATTTATTAAATCATTTTAATTCTTTGCAATTATAATTTTCTCTATCATCTCACTTGTTGTGTGGGTCATAAGATATGTTGATGCATTCTCCCCTAGCCTTGGAGAGATTTATGAGACATTTGACAACATTCTTGGACAAATGAAGCAAACAATTCATAGCAAAAACCCTAATTTGGGATTTTATGAGCACATTAGGCCCATTGTGACATGGTGGTGGATACTATGAACACCCCACTTCATATGGCACCCTACACTCTAAATCCCATATGGTATGCAACAAGACCTAGGAGAGTGCCTCCATCTAATAATGAAGTGAAAGAAGACTTCATGAAGGCCCTTGGAAAAATGTACACAGAGGAGTCTAGCATGCTTAAAACACAATGGCTAGTCTTTGTGAGTTTTTGTGGCCCAACATTTAGTAGTCCAAAGGCAAGGATGGGTAGAACTACATTAGCTCAATCTAACCCCATCAAATGGTGGACATGGCATGGCAAGGATGCACCAAAATTTGCCACTCATCTTTGTTTGCAAGTTGTTAGTTCCTCTGTTGTAAAGAAGAATTGGTCTGTATATAGTTTCATCCAATCAATAAAAAAGAATAGGCTTACCTCTAGATAATCGAAGAAGTTGGTGATTGTGCATAGTGCCTTGTGGCTTCAAGATCAAAAAACTCCTAAGTATCATTAAACTCCAATTACACGATGGGATATTGATCCCAAAGATACTACACAGGTTGATGATGAGGAGACACATGATGTATTATTTGGGGTCTCATTGGATCAAGATACGAACCTATCATAGTGGCAGTGACTCAAACTTCAATTTTGATGCAGTGTTAAGAGATGTTGATTATGGACAACTGCATATTTCTATATTTGTCATTTTGTAGTTGAAACTTGAAACCTTGAGTATTTTGTTGTAATTTTCATATAACATGTATGTCCATTGTTAATGAATGCAATTAAATTTTGCTAAAACTACTGGTTGGATCGTTGGGCTGGGTCATGGGGATACCTCTAACACAACCAAAAAAATAAACATTGCTAAAACTTAATTTGTTTTGTCGCTTTCTATGAAATGAAAATCTCAATTGAATTCTAATATTGTGTTAAGGTTCAATGATGTATATGATGATTACCTTATCAATGCTATCATATGAATATTTGAAATATTTTATATTCCATAAATTTTCCCTATTTTTTTAATAGTTGTCCCCTTTAAAAAATAGCCTCCCTACCATCCCCATCCCTAAAACGAGTTCCCCATCCCCTGTTGTCCCCGGCCTGGAAACTTGGGGTAACATAGCCCATGCAAAATCCAAGAGTTTTGTAGTCTTATTGAGATTTCCCTTTCGGTAAGGTGCTAGGATTGCTATCTATCAAATACCTATAAGTTCTCTACTTAAGCTGGTTTTCAGATTTTCATGAATATTATTGTAATGTTTTGGCAATCTCCACCTTCTGATCATTACTGTTCTTGCTTCCATTCAACGAGCATCAACCCAACACTCTATTTCGTGCTTGATGTGTGTATATTCTATTTAGATATCATTATAGTTTTAAAATAATAGAAAAAGAAAAATGGCAATGCCTAATTTGTTCTTCAATGACAATAAAATAAACATTGCAGAATGCTTCACTTGATCACATATTTGATTTGCAACAAAATACACCGGCAGGAATTCTTACATGCCCCACAACTGTATAGATGATTCACAAATTATATGCAATGATTGTGCCCGAATATAGCCATATATGGCTCTATATATGTGAATTTGGCCATATATGGCTCTATTCATGTCCGGATTCAAACATGTGAAGCTGCATATGGTCACACTCAAGTGTATTTACTGCATTTTAGCCCATGGATAGTGATGAGCTTTAGTTAAACATACAAACACAGATTATGAAGAAAAAGGCATGCCTTTGCATTTCTGACTGACTTTCAGATCTTGCATGAGCAACTGAAAGAAACTCCAAATGTGCACACTTAAGATCCAATAACCTTTTGACAGATTTCACAGCATAAAACTCCTATAGCACCATACTGAAGGAGCTCCATGATAGAATTTGTTTGTGCGACATGAAAAGCATAGGTAATATGAAAATAATGACTTCAAACAAGAGCATCTTTTTCATGCATGATTCTTATCAGTGAAACATCCACATTAACAATCCAATTAGCATGTTTAAATGCAATACACTATTTCATGTTTAACTTTATTTCTGGAAAGGCATAAACACAAATGACCTTTCACATCATAAACAGCTCTTCAAAGTAAAATACGATTAAAGAATTAGCCTACATAATTGTCCATACACATGCCATGAGATTAAGTAGATACTTTAATCTCTCTTTCAGATGCTAAGATAATGAAAATATGTATTCAAAAGAAACAGAATAAATGTGATAATAAAGAAGCAAATCGCAGTCATAAGCATAAGATATATACAGTTAGCTTACAGATCGAACAAGCATCAATCTTTGCCAACAAAAGCTATCAAAAGCACCTTAGAAGCTATAATATCTCATATGAAGAATCAATTAGTATCTGAACAACAGCATCAAGCACATGGGTTGTTTCGTGCTTTAATAATGTACTGCCATCTATCCAGGTTCTGCAGCTCTCCAAATCTTGCCATCCCTAGAACCTCTGTTATGGAGTTTAAACGGCATATGTGTCTGCAGATAAACAGAATAATATGGATAAGAAAAACAAGTATGCATGTCTTATTGAACATGTCTTGGATATTGAGATAAATCTGGAACTCCAGGTAAAATGACTGGAAGATTGTCCAAATTATAACAAAAATATTGACAGAAGAAAATAAATTAAAACCCATTCTTCCGGATATGATAATTTTCGAAGCACCTTCAAGTTCTACTTTCAACAAATCTAAGTTTGGGGCCATTCACAACTTAGTCCCAAGTATCGCTCCAGAACATTTTTTAATGCCTGCCAAATAATCAAAAAACAATTTCAAAGCCATATGGGGAATAGTACAAATCCAGATACATATCATTAAAACTTTCAGCATGAAATACATTCCAAAGCATCTTAAAATAATGCTCAATATTTTTCAGGAAAATTTGAAAATATCTTATCAAAATGTAGCTGGAAAATGTTCCACAATAGGGAAACTTGAACAGAAGACTGAATTTAGGTGTAGGAACAACTGTTGGGCAGTCCTGCAGAGCTGGGAAACACAGAAACTATACTGCGATTGTGGAAGTGACCACCAATAATACCCGTGGCAGAATTCTGAATCCAAACCAAATAGGCATTTGTAAGACATCTGTTGATAGTTAGAATTATTCTTGGGCCTGGGAGAACTCTTTTGACCTATAAATAGCCACGTATGCAAGCATCAAAGGCATGTCTACAAGTTGGCAAATCGTAAGAATTATTGCATGTTTCAGTTTTGTTCATGATAAGGAGGAATGGCAGAAGTAGAAGGCAAGGAGATTGCCCACTTGTTGTAGTATGCTCTTTCCAAATTAGTAAACTAAGGTAGCAAAGAATGTCACTACCACAAGATTGGTTTTTCCTCCACTGTGGAGGTTTTCCAAGTGAGCTATTCATTTACTTCTGTTTTGAACACAACAATTCCTCTAAGTTGTTTTAACTTTCATATGCAAAGTGAGTAGGTAATTCTAGAATAAGAGTTTATAGATTAATTTTGGTATCAAAGCGGTTAGATTTCTTGAAGTATTCATGGAAGGATTTTGCACAACAATGACAACAAGAGCTCAAAGGGCACCCATGGCAGAATTAAATGCAAGGGCGATGAAACTAGATGCCATAAAAGGCATCACAGAAAATCAACAATGGTTGAGGCAACAACAAAAGCATGAGTAGGCAACAAGGTGAAATGGAGAAAGAACAGTCTTTCATAGCAGAATAAGTAAAAGCTTTGGCAAAAAAATTGGAATCAGGGATAATTAAGATGATTTAAAAGATGAAGACTTCTTGAATGAAGCTAATATAGAAAAGGAAAAGGATGTAAATCCGTTTAAGGTAGAAAGTAGAAACAAAAGTAGAGATTAAGCCTTGTGGTGGACAAATTAATGTAGAATTGCTAGATACATGGATAAGCAATTAGAAGTATATTTTAGTGTGCATAAAATAAATGAAGCACAAATAATTAATCTTGAACGATGGGAAACATATTTTGTAAATTGTGGAGAAAGGAAAATACCAATAGTTAATAAATGCAAAGAATTCATAGAACTAATAAAGAGGGATTTATATCCCATAGGACATAAGGTCAATCAAAAAATTAAGTGGATGTACTCCAAATAATGAAGTGATTAAGTCTGCAGGATTACATCACAAAGTTTTGTCAGCAAGCTAAGGCAAATGATATGAATCTTGATGAGGACACAATGACAAAGCATCTCAATGGGCTCCATTTTCGCATCTGAAGAAGGGATCGTCACTACCAATCCAAAGGACGTGAGCAAGGCATGTGTCCAAGAATACTATGCGAGGAGAAAAAGAGATATGAAGGTGAGTCTTCTAAATAGAAGGCAAAGTACAAATGAAATTGGAAAATGAATAAAGACAGCATTATTGTGCCAGGGATGATAAAAATGACAAAAAATCATTGTAGTCATTGTAAATTAGATGGGGATGTTAATCCAAAATGTTGGAAGCTTCATCCCAAATTACATCCTAAGAATAGAAACAAGGGAACAGAAAACGAAACAAAGAAGTCTATGTTAACTACTCAAGAAAAAGAAATAGAGATAGAGGACAGTTTGAATAAAGATGATAAACTTGGTTGCATGGCCAATAAGGAAAGGATCAAACTTGAGGAGATAAATACACTTTTGTTTATAAGTTGCAAATTAGAAGAATAGAATAAATGCATTGGAAGATCCTAATTCACAACATAATCTCATTTTAAACTTGGTAAAGAGGCTAGAGCTCAAAACAGAGGAACATCCACATCCATACCCATTAGGATGGGTGAAAGGGGTGTCGAAATACAAATAACTAAAAGATGCACGATAAAATTTGGATAAATGCATAATAAAAGGATGAGATAGAGGTTGATGTGATTACCCTCGATGCTTTTGCTATTGTTCTTGGAAGTCCATATCTTTATGTCAGAGATGCTGATTTCATGAGTAGGGCTAATAAGTACAAATGGGTCAAGGATGGAGTCAAGTACATAATCAAAGGGCATCAAAGTAGGTCTGAAGTAGCTATGGTAAGTGCTAACCAAGAAATCAAATTGATTCAAGAAACTAAACAATTTTGATAACTCTTGCTTAAAGATAAGAAAGATGGAATTGGCATTTCTCCCATGAACTCAAAATTTATAAGCGTGGATGAAGTCTTATCATCTTTTCAAGAAGTGTTTAAAGAACCAAGGGGATTGCCACCAAGAAGGGAGGTGGAGCACGAGATTCAGCTATTTTCTAGAACCTCCTCTACCTACATCAGGTTGTATCAACAATCACTACTAGAGAGCAACAAGGTCAAGCAGCAACTTTAGGAGCTATTGGAGCAAGGGGGTTCACCCCAGCTCTTCACCTTGTGGGTCACCCATAGTGATGGTGCAAAAAAATGATGGTTCTTGGAGAATGTGCATAGATTATAGAACTCTTGATAAAATTATTATTAAGAATAGATATCCTTTCCCAAGGATAGATGATTTATTAGATCAACTTAGGCATGCTAAGTATTCTACTAAGTTGGACCTTAAGTTTGGTTACCATCAAGTGCAAATGAAAGAAGAGGACACTTGGAAGAATACTTTAGAAATGAAGCAAAATCTTTATGAATGGTTAGCACTTCAACTTGGCTTGAGTAATATGCTTACAACTTTCATGAGATTGATGAATGTCTTTAGGTATTTCACAAATAGCTTTATCATATGTCTATCTAGATGATATTCTAATATTTAGTGCTAGATGGCAAGAACGCTTAATCCACATGAAAAAATTATTGCAAAGGTTAAAAGAACAACTACTATGCAATCTAAAGAAGTATGAATTTGGCAAATAATCCTTGGTATATTCAGAGCATGTTCCAAAAGGAGAATTAATAAAAGACAAATCTAAAATTGAAGCAAATTGTAAATTGGCCTACACCAAAGAATACTACAAAAACTAGAAGTTTCGTAAGGGGCTGCACAAATGAGAAAGTTTATTCCTTTTTTCTTTTCCTACATAGCTACACGTTTACATCAAAGTGCTTCTAAGGGAAGGAACTTTCACTAGGGAAATAAACATGGTAAGGCATTTGAAATAGTGAAATATAAGATAAGGCATGCTCCTATTTTAGCTCTTCCCGATATACAAAAGCCATTTGAAGTGCTGCAATGGCTTTGTCGTTGTGCCAAAAGATCGACCTTTTAATGCCCAATACAAACACCAGATTTATACAAGATCCACAGGATGTGGTTAAGCCATGTCATGAATCCGCGATGGGTTGGACAAGCGCCAAACTATCCAAGGGGACAAAGGCACCAACCTTCAAACAATCCCCCCTGGTGCGAACACGGGATTCAAACCCGTGACCTTGCTCTGATACCATTTGTTGCAATGGCTTTGTCGTTGCACCAAAAGATTGACCTATTAATGCTCGATACAAACACCAGATTTATACAAGATCCACGAGAGGCAATTAAGCCATGTCATGAATCAGCAACGAACTGGACAGGCGCCAACCTATCTAAGGGGACGAAGGCACCAACCTTCCAACATGAAGTAGAAACTAATGCTTGTGAATATGCCATGGTTGTTGTCTTGCTTCAAGGTGGTAAGCCTATATGTTATCATTCAAAAAGATTTAGTACATACTATTTGTTTGGTAAGGATACTATTGTGCATACTTACTACTAACCTCTATAATATTTACAAGCACAAAGTAAATTACAAGAAGCAAGACACTACAAATGGATGTACAATTCAATTTGATAATTAAGTATAAAAAGGGACTAACAATATTATGGAAAATATGTTGTTAGACCACCTATTTCAGCAGTGGTAATCACAAAGAGACTTATGATGAAGAATATGCACATGATAAAGACTTTGGTAAAAATATGATGAAGTTCCATCTTCAAGATGGGTTATTATATAACAAAGGAAAATTGTGTGTACTGTTGATGCGTGTTTTATGACTCACCAAGCACCCTAGAATAAAGAATCCAATTACACTCTATCCTCTCTTGAAAAACTGCCTCGTATGCTAAGATTGCCAAAAAGATCATACAGCAATTCCAATGTTTCGTAAGTTGGGTGTGGATAAGCTCTATGGATGATGTGATTTTTCCGGTAACACAAAGGGATTTACTCTAGCAAGTTACTTAGAAAGCAAAGACTTTAAATGCAATGTTATATTTTTTGGAATTTTTTGATTTTAGATAAAAAAAGTGAAAAAGGGAGTAAGGGTTGAAGAATCCTACACTATTCCTACGAAATCAAGAGACAGTAAGGATTGAGTAAAACCAAAGAACTATACTTTGCTTCGCCACACTATACGACAACTACACAAAGCAAGTGCAATCTTCTGGGGATTTGTGCTTAAAATTTCTTCACTACGAACAACACCATCAATAGAACAATATCATTCAAAGTAAACAATGAAGCATCCACATTAAAAGCTCAGTCTAACTTTACACATTGAATAGAAATCATCCATCCAAAGAAAGTACGAGCAAAGTTTCACTAATCTTTACGATCAATCTAAGTTACCGATTCGTCAATATAAGCCTCCGGATACGATACGATACGATTCGGATTCGCAATTCGAATTCGGTACGCCCAAAATTCGGCCAGGATTCGAAAATGGCACTGTGGATACGTTTCAGATTCGTGGCTTCACTGCGGATTCTTCCAGGATACGGCGCGACGAATCCAAGCAGAATCCGCGACGTTTTTTCACGTCAAAATGCCCAGTCCGCATAAAAACGTGTTTTTTTAATCATTTTTTATTATTTTTTTGACCGGATGTTGACTTCTAAACATTTTAATATTCATTGCAACCCTAATTTCAACCTCCAAACACACTAAATAGGTAAAAACAATCTCATTTAACAATTTGTGAATGAAAAACGAGTTTTTTTGCCTCCATTGTTGAACTTGCTCTCTTGCTTGCACAAGCTCGAATAGACTTGAAGGCTGATCGTTGGTTGTTCAAGGTTGATTGTTGTGCTATTCCTAAGCACTTGCAAGTGTTTGCCAAGATTCAAGAAGATTGTAGAGCAAGATTTGTTCAAAAGAGGTAGGTTTCTTTGAAGTTTTTTGATTTTTTTCTTACATTTTTTTTAAGTTTAACAAATGAACTATTTTGTTTTGTTTTTATTGTTTTACTTTTGTTGATTGTTCTCATTCTTTTAAGTTTTTTAGTTTCAAATTTCAATACCAAAATTATTTCAATCTGTTGTGCCTTGGCCCTTAGGTATTACAATGGCATCTGCTTCTAATTCAGGCCAATCTCGTTTCAAAATAAATGCAACCTCTCCCCTTTGGAAATATGTAGAAATGGTTCAACAATGTCCAGGTGGTGGAGTATTTATTTGGATTTGTGGTCATTGCAAAATTCAATACACGAGCTCATACAGTCGAGTGAAAGCCCACTTGTGTAGGATCCTTGATATTGGCATCAAACCTTGTCCGGGACCTCCAGAAGGTGATGGCAAAGGCCTTGCAGATGACATAGTGTTGAAATATATTGCTGAGCAAGAAAAAGCAGATCAAAAAGCTGTTAGTCTTAAAAAAAGCCATCCTTTGAGGAAAGGATCTCAATCCATGAAACCCCCTACACCACCTACTTATATTCCACCTACAGAAAGCCATCCATTTATGAACATCCCTCAAGAGAAAACCGTGCCCTCATCAAATAAAAGATCTAAGGGACCGTTGGAAGTTTCATTTCAGAATGAGGCAAGAGAGATTGCTGATCAAGACATAGCAAGATGTGTCTATGCCAATGGATTGGCATTCAACGTTGTTCGTTCACCATATTGGCAAAAAATGGTGAAATTTATTAATGAGGCTCCAAAGGGGTATAAGGGCCCAAGTTTTGAGAAGGTGCATTGCACCTTATTGGAGAAAGAGGTGAAACATGTAGCAGACTCTTTGAAGCCCATAAGGGATTCATGGATTGAAACAGGGGTGACCATCGTTTCTGATGGATGGAAAGATGCAAAAAATCGCCCATTGATCAATGTTATTGCCGTGTCCCCTAAAGGGGCAATGTTTTTGAGAGCAGTGGATTGTGAGGGACAGGTGAAAGATGGTCCATTTATTGCTAACATCCTTTGCCAAGCCATTGAAGAAGTGGGCCATCAAAATGTTGTGCAAGTTGTAACCGACAATGCCAAAAATTGTAGGGCTGCTGGGTTATTGATTGAGGAGAAGTATCCACACATTTTTTGGACACCTTGTGCTGTCCACTCCCTCAATCTAATGCTACAAAAAATTGGATCCAAAATTGAGTGGATATGCTACATCCAAATGTTTGTCACCAACCACCATATGACACAAGGAATATTTAGACAATTCTCAAAATTGGAATTGTTGAAGGTAAGTTAATTTCAAATTCTTAAATTTTTAGTTTTCTTTTAATTTTAAATTTTGATTTTGTAAATTTAAATTACATTTTAATTTTAATTTTGATTTCCAAACAGGTTGCAGAGACCCGTTTTGCCTCCAACACAATTGTGTTGAGACGACTTATAAAGGTTCGTGAGGCACTTTGTGCCATGGTAATCAGCCCTAATTGGGCCATATGGAAGCAATCTAGCAGTGAAAGGGCAAATAGGATCAGGCAAAGGATCCTAGATGATTGTTGGTGGGATCGTGTTGAGTACCTGGTCAGTTTCACTGAGCCTATACTGAGCATGATCCGTTACACAGACATGGATAGACCTTGTTTGGGAGAAGTATATGATGGTATCGACTCAATGATTGAGAAGATGAAAACCATCATCAATGCAAAAGAGGAAGATCCTGATGAAAAGTTCTTCAAAGAGCTACAGGAAATCATGGTTGATAGATGGAACAAAATGACCACTCCATTGCATCTTCTTGCTTTTGCATTGAGTCCCAAATATTATAGTCCTGAGCTTCTTTTTGTTACATCAAGAGTTGCTCCATATAGGGATGTTGAAGTGGCTCAAGGGTACAAGGCAGCAATTCGGAGACTCTTCACTGATCGTGACCAACGTGATCGAGTGAGGGCTGAGTTCATGGCTTTTGCATGCTCCGGTAGTGTTGCTCAGAATCTTGATGCTCTTCGAGACAAGTACAGGGTAGATGGTCATAGTTGGTGGTACTTCCATGGGCAAGAATACATGCACATCCAACCAATTGCAATAAAAATCTTATCCCAAGTAAGTTTTATATTTTGTAATTTTAATTTTAATTTATAATTTTATATTAATTAATAATTTTGTTTAGTTAAATTTTGTAACTCTTAACTATTTAATTTGGTCTTGACTCTTAATAGGTTGCTAGTTCATCTTCTTCAGAGAGGAATTGGAGTACATACTCCTTCATCCACTCAATAAAACGCAATAGGCTGCATTCAAAAAAGGCAGAGGACTTGGTGTATGTGCATTCAAACTTGCACCTCCTTACACACAAGCAAAGTTCCTACAAAGGAGACACAAGGAGGTGGGATATTGAGCCAGAGCAGCTTGACTTGGATGCTTCCACAAGTCACTTAGCTGCACTTGATATTGATCATGAGTATGAGCCTGGAGCAGCTACTGATTGTGAGAGTGGTAGTGTCAGTGCTACTGCTACTGCTAGTGGCAGTGCTTGTGCGAGTGCCACGAATGCTATTTGTGGTTCTACGCAAAATGTAGCATCTAATAATGCTAGTTTGTTTGATAATGATGACCCATATGATTCAGATTGATCAATGATCAATAATGGCTGATTGTAAACATTTGACATTTTATGTTTGAACTTTAATTTATAATTTTATATCATGACAATAGAGTAATCACTAATATTTTAATATTTGACTTAGTGACTATGAAAGTGGTGATGTATTTTTGCTATGTTATTAGACTATTAATATGGTGGTGTATTTTGAACTTAATTACTGCTGCAAATATGTATATATTTCTGATTTTTATATTTTTTTGTATTGCCGTACCCTAGCCGTACCCAACCCCAAAAAAATTTTTTTGCCGAATCCCGTACCAGATTCTTGTACCCGTACCCGAATCCAAAAATGAATCGGTAACTTAGCGATCAATCTATCATTCCCTTAACATACATTCAAATGAAATTCTAACTCAAATCTACTTTACGAGGAAGAGAAATATGCAACCATGCAACCATTTGACAATGAAAGGATTCAAAGCATCTCATGCATTATGAACTTTATTATCAAGATAGTCTTTAGCAACAATTTCATAAAACTCTCTCTCTTATTATCTATGCTCTATTGCTCTACAATCTCTTCTATCTCCTCTAATCCTCTATATCATGTTATTATCTCTATATATCTATATGTGTGAAAATGAGAGAGTGAGGAGGGGGGAGTGGGGGGGGGGGACGGGGGAGAGGGTGGTTTATTTAGAGTTTCCCGAGTACAATGAACGGCCAAGATCAAAATGAGATTAACGGCCCAAATTCAAAATAACTAAACCCTAATTAGGGTTGCCTAAACAACAATTAGTTAACTACAGAGAACTCATTCACTAGGAGTTGCATCCTTATCCACTCACAAAGCACTACGTTCAGTGAACCTGGACACGATCATGCCAACTTCTTCCATGGTAATGTCCGACAGCGCGTTAACTTTGTACTCCAGCAAGTCTAGACTTTCCGCACATTTTGCAAAGGTGATCGTCCATGCTGATTCATGCAGCAAGAAAGCGTCTCGGACAGTCAAGAAGCTAAATGCTTTGGTCAAATTTTCCTTCATGATTGGCCCGGAAGTGCTAGAGAAAATTCTTTGAACTTTATCCTTTAAATTTTCTGGCTGCAAGTGTTTTCTTCGGACAATATCTCTGTCAAGCACATCTGCAACCATTTGGAAAATCTTACTCTGAATCTCCTTTGCTTGCTCTTCAATTTTGGCGCCATCTTGCTTTACTCTTTCCAGGACTTCTCCTCGTGAGATCAATGCATAGTACCAACTACTAAAATCATATGCCGCTCTAGCTTCAATAATCTTCTCATCAATCAATCTCTATTTTGGAATGCCCTTTATCTCTCGAAGACATGGGATAATTTTATTTTGGATGTCTTGGAGGCCATCCCATGCTTCTGCTAAGTTTGCAACTCGTGATAGCAGAAAGGAAGTTTGCTCATAAACATATGCCAACTTCTCTGCAAATGCCATTGCCTCTTCTTTCTTTCCTGCCATCCATTCTTTAGTTTCTCTGGCTGTAGTCAATTCCTCTTCAAAATTTCCGACCGGTTCTTGTGAAGAGTTTGGAAGTGGAGGTCTTGATTGGTCACCTTGATTGTGCGGTCTAGTTAAATGCTGGATATATTCTTTCAGACGCTCAATCTCTCTTTTATATTCCCTTTTCTTCGCCACTTCTTTCTCCAACCTAGACTTGATGGTGGCAACAAAATTATCCAGGTCCTCAACCTCTTGTCCTTTTGTTGTCGGACCAATATCAATAGTTGTAATGGCATATTCATTTGGGGCAATCTCATCTTGGGATTTATCAACTGTAGGTACTGCAATTTGCATTGTTCGGTTACCAACTTCATCTCTCTGTATGGTAGAAAATTTCTTGGCTGGCTTTCTTGTGGCAGTCTGCTCTAGCCTCGCCAAGAAGTCTGCGATATCATCTTCTTCTGGTACCTCTATTGGCGCCTTTATCTTTAGTCTCTCTTTCAGCCAATTTGGGATGGTTGACTGTTCAATTCCATCTTCCTGATGATCTTGGACATTTTGCATATCCTGAACTTTTGGCATATCCTAAATTTCTTGCATATCTTGAATCTCTTGCACAGATGGGGCTTCCTAAATTCCTTTGAGGGCGGAAATCATTCCCTCTTCAAATTCTCCATCCATGATATCTATGACATTGTCCGACTCCAAAATCTCCATGCCTGTAGGAGAGGGATGATCATTATCTTCCAATTGCATTGGCTTCGTATCTCTTTCCAAAACTGGCGAGGGAATTCTGACTTGCTCCCATGACTCTTCTTCCATGATCAATATTTCATCTACATTTCTGGATGTAGCCGAATGAAGGGGTTTGGACTTTTGCTTCTTTTGAGCGGGTCCTTCATCTGTTATTTTCTTCTTGTTCTGCTTTGCAGAGTCATCAATTTCTTTTCTCTTTTTCAAGTTGGCAGCATCAGTTGGTTCACCTCCATGAGATGCACCGGCATTTGAGGAACAGGACTCTGCCTCACCCATCAAGCCATATGTGAATTGCACATTCCTCTACCATAAAGCTTGTACTTGCTGGTCCATCCACCATCTGGAATATTTGAACATTGGTCTTATGAAAGTTGTCAGGTCGCCAAGCTCAAGCTCAGACCATCTAACAGGAGGAAGCAGCTGCCTTTCATCAAAGCCCGGCTGCACATACACTCCATCATCCTCTCGTTGATCAAGTACTCAAAAGAGTTTTGTCGTCCTTATCATATCCAGTGGAAGCCTTGACCACAGTCTTTTTCTCACATCATATTCATCAGGTGCGTTTGCCCAAAAATCTTCTAAGTCTATTATGTGTCTATATTTCCTTCCGTCCACAGTTCCAATGTGATGAAGTGGATCGAAATCAGCTCTTGGCTTGTAGGAAATGAATGGGTATCTTTGTATCTCCAATCGAGCACTTTCTGCCGCTTGCGTCGATGGACATGATTCTTCCATATTGCCGATGAAGAAAGGGAAAGTAATGGAGGCCTTTTGCTTGGTCCTTTGAATATTCTGATATGTCTCCAATTGCCTTAGAACTTCCAGCAGAACCATTTTGTTGGTAGGATAGATTTGCAGTCTGTATGGGCGATCTGTGAATCCTTGAATTCTGATGTATGTAAATATGGGAAACTGGATAAACCAGGATCCATACAGGCTGATCAAACTTTTGGCTTCACAAGTGAGCCTCTGATGTGTTCCGCCTTGGAGAATTCGAGTGATGTACATGAGAAAGGCATCATGTGCCCTTCTAAAATGTGACTTCTCCTTCAATTGCAACTAAGGATAGCAATCATAGGACTTGAACTCTCCTTTGCCATTGCCAACTACGCCTTTGCAAATCAGGCCAACATATTTGTAGGTCCTTGCAAGCAGATATATGACATAAGAACTCATATGACAGGTTTTGGTTCTCTCCAGGTTGACCAACTGCTCGTGGAGACTGTCACTGATCATTCTTGACCAATTGAACATTTTTACCCCAAAAGTTATTTCATCCATGAAATAATACATCCCAGCTTCAAAGGGCGAACCCTGAGGATTGCCCACAATTATGTTCAACAGTAAGACAATATCTTCGTATTCTTCTTTAAAATCAGTTCTGGACAATTTCTTGGGCATCTTTTTGGCAGTAGGTCTGGGCTTCACCAGCCATGACTTGTTCATGTTTGATGCACAGAGATCTTGCTGATCTTCATAAAGCTTTCATGCATCATCCTTGGTTCGATAAGATGTCCGGCGGTAAGTTGGAATTCCAAATATCTCTTGTATGGCTGGCTCAGTCAAATATGTCAGTACTCTTCCATCAGGTGCTTCTATTTGTCTTTCTTGTGCATTATAATGCAATGCACACTCTACCATGAGCTCTGAACATTCTTTTGCGGGTGGAAATCCAGCTGCCTAGACAATACCGTTCCGTATCATCCGATGTGCAATTGGAGTAGGCAAAAATTTTATCACTTCCGTATATCCTCCTTTTAAAATCATCAAAGTCTACATGGCCAAGGTCGGTGTCCACAATGTTTTCCCATTTGGATTTGATCTTGGACTATGGCTACGAACCCTTACAAGCGAACTTCATTTGTATTTTCTGCGAAAAAAAATCTGCAAGAACGTTCAAAGAAAATATTAAAATTCAGAAATTAAATTTAAATTACTTTTGAAAAATACTCCAGCCAAATGATAAACCAAATTTTCGTGAAAGATCATGCTGGAAACGAATGAATGAATGAAGTTCTTTTGCCAGAATAAGGTGAAGTAAATCTGCCTGATGCTCTGGAAAAAACAAAAATGGACAAGATCATTGTGTTGGCTGGTTAAGTTTTCTTCCCTTCACTTTGCTTCAAACTTCTCAACTTTCTTGCCTTAGCCAAAATTTCTTCTCACTATTTTGCTTTCGAAAACTGAATGATTGAAAAATGAGGAGTAAATCCCATTTAAAGATGAAAAGTTTGATTAATTTAGCAAAATCCAATTGTTTCCATTAGATTCAGTTCAAACTGGGTTTGTACTCCTCTCTTGAATGGCAAATTTTATCTTCAGCATCAGTCTCCGGGAAAGTTTCCAAATATGGCGCCAATTCAGTGGGGTCTTTTTTATCTTTTTCCAAAATTTGAATTTTTTTCTCTAAGTGTAGGAAAAAATTAAAAATTAAAATAACATATTATTTCATGTGTTATTTTCCAACATCTTTATTTTAATTAATTATGGCAATCGATTTTATCCTAAGGAAAATTTGATTTTTCTAAGTTATTTTCTTTGTCTTTGCCTATGGTGAATTTTTTTCTTCCAGTTAATTTTGCCATAATTTCTCCAACTTCCTAAGTCTCAAGCGAATTTCTTATTTTCTAGGCATATCATTTAACATTTTAATGCTCCAATGTCTAGACTTAGGAAAAATTTCAGTTTTCTCCACTTCTCTAAGTATGGCGGACTTGATCATGTGTTTGGCAAGCTTTACATTTGGCTAGGCGGACTTGTCAAGTGTTTTTGCCATGTGTTTTCAGCCTTGAGCAGACTTTACTCCATCATATGCCATCCATTCTTCATATGGCGAACTTGTCAATTGTTTACGCCATGTATCATTTTATTTGGGGCAGACTTTGTTCATGTGCAAGCCACTCTCTTTTCCATATGGTAGACTTGCCTTTACCTTGTGCCATCTTTATGAGTGGGGTGGACTTTGTTCATGTCTAAGCCATTTCACATTGCTTGGAGCGGACTTTACTTTCACTTATGCCATCTACTTGTTGAGGGGCGGACTTGGCACTTCTTCAAGCCATTCTAGATAGGGCGGACTTCCCTTATTGTCAAGCCATCTACTCCTCTTATGCTGGGCGGACTTTCCATGAGTCCATGCCATGTCTTGCTTTGTTGGGCGGACTTTCCATCATCTCTTGCCATTACCTTGGGGCGGACTTTGTATTGGCTCATGCCATCAAACCTCTTGCTTGGAGCGGACTTCACCTACCCTCAAGCAATTGCACATTCTTCCTATGGCGGACTTGCCATATGCTTGAGCCATTAATCTTGATGCCATTTTCCATACTTGGCAGATTTTGCCATGAATTCCATGCTGGTTATTTCGCCATTTTTTTATTTTCGTGATTTTCCATTGGTTTTTTGGGGCTTATGACTGATTTTTTGAAATCTGAGCACTTTCTAAAGATGGAAACCTTGCCAAAAATAGAAACTTGCCCCAAAATAGTAACTTTCCAAAAATAGCCCCTAAAAAATAGGAAGTCTAACATGGGCCAAAAATGCCAAAAATGAAGTCCCTAAAAAATAGGAGGTCTAGGGTGGAGACCCCAAAAAGGTAGGAGATGTCAAAATTGACTGAAACAACAGTCGATCTTTGTCCCTCGGGCCCTCTAAGCACTGTGATGATGTTTACACAATGATTCAAGCTCAAATTCTTCACTTGACTTGGGTGACCATTCAAAAGACTCAAACTCTAAACCCTCAAACAAAGACCAGATGAAACCGAGATGCACAACGGCAAAACCCTAAAAAGCAAACTACTAGGGTCCCCATTTGCAATGGGGCAATGTGTGATAAGGTCACAACATGTACCAAGAGCACAAAAGCTTCTACTAATGAGGGAGGCACATACCTCCAAAGTGGTGGGTCACTTCGGCATGGAGAAAACAATGGCTCATTTCTAAAGGTATGTGTTTTGGCCCAAGCGGCAACAAGAGATAGAAAAGTTTGTTAGAAGTTGTAAATTGTGTTGCACTAGCAAATCTAAAACAAGGAATGCATATGCCTTTGCCTATTCATACAAGACCATGGAAAAGTGTTTTTTGTGGATCTTGCGGGAGGTTTTCCTATGAGTAGATATGGGCATGATTACTTATTTGTGGTAGTTGACAGCTTTAGCAAAATATGTATTTGAATGGCTTGGAGAAAGACTATCACAAGAAAAGAGGCGGCTGAAATGTTCTTTAACAACATATGGGTACACTTTAAGCTTCCTAAGTCATAATTACTGACAGGGATACACGGTTTGGTAAGTTTTGGTCTACATCATGGAGCATAATGGACATAAAGCTAAAGGAAAGCACAACCTTTCAAGCACAAACAAACAATCATACAAAAGTGATCAACTAGACCTTGGTGCAGCTCACCAAGAGGTATAATAGTAAGTGTCCCAAGACATGGAATGAATCGCTTCCATATATTCAACATTCTTATAATAGAGCATTGCATTCTTCTACTAACAAATCACCACTTGAACCATGTTTAGGATTTTTGTCTTCTAGTCCACTTGATGTAGCTTTTGATAATCAAGATAAACAAGTAGAGCAGGATAATCAGGTGACCAGAGCAACTAAATTTGTTGAGGATTGTGCAAAATGCACTCAAGGCAAAAGAACAATTGAAAGAAAACAAAATTTGGCTTTCCTTGGGCAAGGAAAGGCTTCTAGGACAAGCAAGGAAAATTAAGCAATTAAGATATTGACCCTTTACTATTTGGAAGCGATGAGTGAAAATTCATTCAAACATGATCTCCCTAGTTTCATGAAGATGCACTCAGTTGTGAATTGTGAGTACCTACAGCTTTATGAGCCTTCAATGCTAGATGAATAAGAATGTGTTCTACCCTCCTTGGAAGACTTGGGTGTGGAAGGAAGAGCCACACTCACTGAGGATGTGGTACTCGAGAAGAATACAAGGAAACAAGAAAGAGAGTTCAACAAACTTGGAAAATTGGACTCAAACATAAAAAAATCAGCCAAGATGATATTCCAATAAATGAGTGGGTCAACTCTTTCCCCACTTATGTCTCACTAAACTTTTGTGGGACCAAAGGCCTTCCTAAAAAGGAAGGTGTGCTCCAAATGGATCTGAAAAATGTATTAGAACAGGAAAAGTTGAACAGAAGACTGAATTCAAGTGCAGTGACAGGTGTTGGACAGTGCTGCAGAGCTAGAAAACACAAGGATTGTACGACAATCGTGAAAGTGTCTGGATTATACCATGATTGTACAAGTGTCCACTGATAGTACACATGCCAAAACTCACAATCCACACCAAATAGGTATCCATACAACTTTTGGTGATGGTCAAAATTTTTCTTAGGCCCAGGAGAGCTTCAATGTCACTAGAAATCTATAAATAGCCATCTATACAAACATCGAAGGCATGTCTACAAGTTGGAGAATTGTGAGAACTATTGTATGTTTCAGTTCTAGTCATAATAGGGAGAAACGAAAGAGATTTCTCACTTCTTGTAATACTCTCTTTCCAAATTCATAAAGGAAGGTATCACAGCAAACTGCCACCACCACAATACTAGTTTTTCCTCCACCCCAGGTGTTTTCAAGGATAAAAATCTGCATGTTGTCAGTTGTCCATTTATTTCTTTTTTGAAGACAATAATTCCATTTCTAAGTTGTTTGAACTTTCATTTGCAAAGCAAGTAGGAAAGTATTTATATATTGGTTTGTTTCCAAATTGTAGAATACGACTTACGAGTTTATAGATCAATATGCATATGATTTTTTCTATCTGGCAAAAGGATTGCCACATATGTCTAGGAAGCTATGCAACTAGCAAGGGTAGGAAAATTATCCAATCCAACCGTTAAGGTTAGCAGTTTCAAATGAACAGTGAACTGGGAATGTAGAAAATAGAGATGATAGAAATTTATTGTACACCAGATATCTAGAAAGCTATGCAAACAAACATGTAAGAGTTTCGTTCGAGAGATTTACACATTCTAGATTCAGCTCACAAAGAAGAACCATTTTCTCTTGTGATATTTATTATTAACCAAAGTAAGAAAAGGATTTCTAGTGGGGAACTGCAACACATGAAATGAAAGAAACTTCTTTTCTTTATACTATTGCTCTGCCTTGAATGGCTTCACCAGAGAATCTGTCTTTGTATGATTCTTTCAGGTGACGATTGATTTCTAGGATGTTATGTACCTAGCATGATCATATGGAAGTCACCTGCATAATTAAGGTATTGGCCTACATGGTATATTATTATGAGCAGAGTTGACCAAAGGTGTGGTAGTGATTGCACGATAAATATGACTCATTGAAAGTTATCAAATGGGAAAGGAATCATGAACATTGCTCGATCAAAGTTAAACTGGTTCGGAAAGCATTGCGACTGTTCCTCATATTACTTAGTGTGGTTTTCCTTTATTATTAACTTATTTACAAATATTGATTGTGGATTACCAAGGTACATATCAAGAGATTTGAAGTAAACATACCCCTACAGAAATTTTGATTGTAATTATGAGATATGGTAGCATCTGAAGAGACTAAAACAAGAAACACAAAGTGAAGAACCAGTGTCGTACCAGGAATGCAAAGCATTCCTTTCCATTTAAAATAACTTCCATAGCTGCATGGTGATCATCAAAGACACTGTAAAATAACCTGTAAAACTCTTCCCTGCAGAAAAATGAAATGGAAACATTTAATTGTGTTTAATGTTCTAATTTATATTGATGTGTGAGAAATTGAAATCCATACAATTATCTGAAAGATGCATTATGATGACCATGTAAGAAATAAAGATTTCACTTCCTTTAAGCCACAAGTAATTCAAAGAAGAGTTTATATTCAGTCACTGGCAGTATTGAATCAAATCTATAACATACTGTTCATCTTTTGCAGCTTCCTTGTCCATTTCATCAAATTTTTGTGTCAAGATTTCTGCAGCCTTAGGTGAAAGCCCATGAATGATGAGCGCTTCCAATGTTCTAGGAAACTGGTTCTGTTTAAAGAAAACCAATAAATCAATCTCCGTTTGCAGAATGGCTACTAAAATAGTATCTAACTGCATCCAGATATTTTCATATTGTGTTGTCACATATATAAATTCTCATGAATAATGAATTACACTGAATAAGGATTCCTAAGGATAGCAATGAATTTAAAGCATAAGGAACTTGATATCTAGCAACTGACTGCCAAAACTAAGCTTTTGACCTCTGTATGGTGGATTATTTGATTTTGAAAATGTTATACGCTTAGGTTTGGACTGGGTTGAGATTGGATTAACACACTTTCTAGTGATCATCTTTGAACTGTAAACACCTTGACACCAGGTAAGTAACTTCTGAAACTAACTGAAGGAAAGCTATGTGAATTCCAAACCTCCATGGCTCCAGTAAGATTCAAGTTGGTTTCTGTATCAGTTGAGATGCAATTAGGGCCATCCAACTCATTTGGGGATTCAAGGTGATGTCCAGATTTTCCCAGACTAATTAAAGAACATAGAATATGTCATGGGATCACTGATAATTGCAAGAGCAAACAAATTATCTAACTTAGAAATTCATCCTCTGGCAGTGTAGAATGTCTAACGTACCTCTCATTTACCAGCTTGGCCTTCCTCAATGGAAAACTGCATAGTAGAAGTATTCCAGAGATTGAACAACCTGACAGTATGTTTTCAGCACTAAAAGACTGCCCTTGGAAACTGCAGATCTGCCTAAAGTTTTCTCCAATTTGATTGCATGCTCACACTTGAGGATTGACCAATCAATTCTAACACAAGTACAATTTCAAATGGAGCAAATCTACTTACATGCTATGACAGTAAATCCTCTGGATGCTTGAGCATAGGGAATCTCCTGGAGTGTTGGCTTTTCATTTTTTAATCACATATATCCAGCTTTCTCTTTCTCATTCTCCCTTACCACACTCTTAGATGTATGGGCATAATCCCGGTACTCCACTTAGGTGCCATGACTTCCTCCTCTCTCAAACTTCAAGTTTCAAAGAGATATCTTTGTGCAAAACTCTATCTCCATCAAGAGAGTATGTTCATAAATTTATCCATCTTCTCACATAGAAAACTGTGGTTAAACCAACTTTTCCAGAAAAGAAGAATGGATGCTACTTAAAAATGGACCCTCCTTCACATATCCATTTTCTAGTTCAGGAAATAACCAATTGCCCATGATACCTCAAAGAACAAGCTCTCATCTCCAGAGTTGTGGGAGCATACTCAAGACCAAAAACTCCGAGATCCTGTGTATATGAACAATAGAAACCAATCAGTTCTGTTGCCATTTTAACTATGTTCCACAGAGATGAATCCATGCCCCTCAGTCCCCCATCCCCTTCAATGTCTTTCCTTGACCTTGTCCTTGTTCCTGTCTCTGTCCCTATCCCTGTCCCCATTCTGCTGCTATTTCCCTATTCAAATATTGTTCCTAGTATTGTGGTGGTATTTGTAGGCAACCCTCTTCATATTCCCATGTTTCATTGTTTCCTTCCCCTCCCTAGAAAGGGGCCTTGGAGAAAAAGAGCATTTTATTGATGCCCAACAGCCAAAAAAGAGAAATCTGCCAACCACCAAAACAGAGGACTTTTCAAGGTGGACCATGGATTAGGAAGAACGCAGATTTATAAATGAAGTTATGGTCTAGTGCTTTAAAGTTCTAACAAAGGTATGAAATGTAGAGAGGGAAGACTGGATGACAAGATCCCAACAATATTATGAGCACAATTTATAAGTCTCAAAAAAAATTACCTATTTCAACCAGTAAGTGAATTGGAGCCAGTGGTACAAATGGAATACACCATACCAGGCTTGGGGATAGTAGTTTAGAGTAGACTGAATGATGACAAATACCTGAAGAAACTGATATAATTGGATAAATCTGATGAAAAGAGGTTCATTTGCATCATACAATAAGGTGTAGGAGAATTGGTAACAAAAAGCATGGCATGATATGAATCTAAAACAAAGGAATTCATGCATAGAAATCAACCACTAAAGCGTCATAGCAAATTTAACCATTTGTAGAAGTTGAAAATACGATAACTTGAGCCTTACATGATAGATCATATTTTAGCTAAAAAGGCTATCAAATTAAGAGGATTTCCTGGAAAACTTTGAAATGAATATGTGAAAGGTGCCAGGCCCAAACTGTATATCCCACCTTAGTAAATAGGAATAGTTTTGGGGGAAAAAAGAGAAAATATATAGAAAATGAGAGGAAAGAAACAAAAGAAAAAAGAAAGAAAGGAGAGGAAAAATGGATTGCCCTATTTAAAGTCGGAAAAATGACTTGGGGATACCATCAAGTTGGAAAGCAATAAACATCAACTTGGTGAAGCAGGAAATTGAAAACTTGCAAAGGAGCCTTACACAAAGTGTAGAACTGCTCATCATGCTGCAAAAAAACAAGGAGAAATGCATGAAGTAGCAAGCATATGGCTACACTGGTCATAATGTGTTACGTTATAAAGACTAAATTCATAATAATGCTTGATAGGTGGATGGAGAGTTAACAGAAGTACAGATTTGAATCAAAATTAGACAACAAAAACTAACAAGCAAAGCAGAATAGCCAAAGGCAGGGAAAGAAAGATTAGGGGGATAAGAGATGATATTATTGTGTGCAATTGAGGGAAGACAAAGAAAAGGTAAAAAGAGAAAAACCAATGGTAAAGATAATAAAGAGGAAAGAACTATAGTTAGACACATGGCGAATCTTCAATTTGAAAAAGGGGCAGAACTCAGAAAACATTAAACACTTAAGAAATGACAAAGAGCAAATATGGTGAGTGATTGAAAAACTACAAGTGGAAGTGAAAATTGTTTGCTTTTTAAAGTGAGCTGCAAAGTAAAGAGCAAGCTAGGGTTTGGTGTACAACAAGATAGGGCAGAACATATTGAACTGCAAAGGTGTTGGAAACCAAATCCAAATATAAAGATGCCTCAATTTGTCACTGACAGCCAAATCAAACAGCTGGGGTATAAAAAGCACAGTTTGGGTTCATGTTTTCTAGATCTGCCAGGGACATTCTCAGCCATGCCTTACAAGGTGACCCACTATGAAGACCTACAGAAATATATTTACTCCAAGTTGTCCAAATTGAATTACATCCCTATGGACTAGGATAAGAACCATGTGGAGAAAGAACCTAGCACGCAGCAGTAGAGATGGAAAAGAGAGACCAAAGTTATACCATCAATGATGCTAGGTACATGCTCTGTGAAGAACCCTGCTAGTTCCAAGAACCCTGCTAGTTCCAACTCTGCCTGTAGGTGCTGCATGCACTGTTTTGTATTTTTGCTTGTGTTTTGATGGATTTATAACAATTAAATAAAATGTTGCCAGGCAAGTTTTAACTAGGAAATAACCAGAAACATATAAGAGCTATAAATGGTTTATTTGCTTGTAAGAAATAGTTACAAACATCAATTATGCATAATCATACCCGGAAACACCAGCTGATTGCTTTTATTGAAATATGGAAAATGCATGCACAGCCATGAAGGTAGTGCTGTAAGTGTACGATCTGCCTGAAATATCAACTTTCTCCACCTTTCTTTTGATGCTAATGCTCAATAATGACTAGGCGTCCATGATGGATGAAAGGAGATCACTTCTTGAAAGGTGTTTCTGCTCCTATCAAACACGCCTCCCCTCTTCAGCAACCACGTGGCCTCTACAGGAGCTGTACGGCCTGCACAGAAGGTACAGCCTGCAAATAGAAGCTACGGCCTGTGCTATAAATGCTGTGTTTGCTCTTCAATGGCGGCTGAGATGAACTCTGTCAATGCTCCTCAGATCTGCTCTAAACACTTGGATAAATCTCTACAAATAAGCTCAATGATGGCTCCTGAATGAAGCCCTCTCTATTGTAATGATTCAGCTGGTCTTTCACAGCTTCAAAATCGCAGAACCCTGAAGAATTTTCGTTCTCCAATGGTGTCAAAATGGCTGAAAGCCTTGTCTCAAGCACAAATTTCAAGAAGCCAAAAAAACAATGTCAAATGATCAATGATGAGGTCGACTTGTTTCCTTTTGCTTCTTATATTCCTCAAAAGGCACGATTTTCCAAAAAGGTACGGCTTTCTCTTGAAAGGGTTTTAAATTAATAAATACAATTAAAATGTATTTAATATACTTTATCCATCTTTTAAATAATTCCCCACTTGAGCATACCTTTTTATTTACCCTTTAAAACTCACTTTATAATATTTAAGTGGATTTTACTTTTATAAAGTTAAATTATAACTTTATAATATTCAAGTTAATTAAATAACTTAACCACTAAAATATTAATATCTCCCTCAATACTCAATATTTTGACGTGTCGTCAAAAGCTGGGATCAACACTGTATAACCCCCATGTGTCCAGGTGCCCTGACTAAAAATAGCATCACTGCCAGATTGACTTACTATAAATAGTAAGTACCTCAAACTAAGCCAAACACTGATCTACAAAGGCCTGGAACTGAACCCAATACTGAACCGAGGAAATGGAGTGACAACAACCTCCATCAACTACCACTGAGATCCTCTATCCAAACTTATTAGCCTATGAGGATCCAAGTAATAGGCTAACCCATCTGTAACTGATACTGACTAGGGTGGGGACATTACAGTCCGCCCTCCCCGAATTTGCTTGTCCTCAAGCAAACTCAATGTTGGATGTTGTAAAATGCTCTCGCTCCCCCAAGTAGCATCCTCTGCCAGCAGATCTCTCCAATTAACCAAATATTCCCTAATAACCCGTCTCCGAAGATGACACTCTCGGGAATCCAAGATGGCCTCAGGCACTAATATCAACTTCCCCTCATCATCCAAGGGTGGTAGGTCTAAAGAAGGAACTATATGTTGTCCCAACGCTTTCTTGAGGCATGACACATGGAACACATTGTGCACCTTACTGTCTGCCAGTAAATCTAACTCGTAAGCCATCTCGCCAACTTTCTTGATAATCCTGAACGGCCCATAATAGCGTGGCTTGAGTTTCTCCGCACCCCTATTCCTAAGAGTGGACCATCTATAGGGCTGCAGCATCAAATACACCATATCACCGATCTCAAATGATCGCTCAACCCTCCTCTGATCAGCATATTGCTTTTGCTGATTTTGAGCCTTCTGAATGTTCTCACGAAGAGCTCTCATGATATCCTGGTTCTCCTGTAACAGATCCCCAACACTAGGTACTCTGGAATTGTTTAGCAATAAATCAAGGAAACGAGGCGCATCATAGCCATACAAAGCTCTAAAAGGTGTCATCTAGATAGTCATATGGTGAGTGGAATTATAGCAATACTCACAAAGATGCAACCACTTCACCCAAGCCTTTTGCTACCGAGAAATGTAGTTTCCCTCCAACCATTTGTTGACAATCTTTGTCTTCCCATCAGTTTGTGGGTGGTAGCTAGTGCTTGGAGTAAGCTCTGTCCCGCATAGTCAGAATAACTCCTGTCAAAAGTGACCCATGAACCTGCTGTCTCTGTCACTCACAATACTCCGAGGTAACCCATGCAATCTGAATACCTCATGAAAGAATAGATCTGCTACCTATGTAGCTGAATAGGTAGTGGTGATCGGGAAGAAATGTGCATACTTGGTCAACCGATCTACTACCACATAAATGTTGTCTCTCCCTTGAGCTTTCAGCAAGCCCGTAATAAAATCCATAGACAAGCATTCCCACTTCCTCT
Organism: Sequoia sempervirens; assembly: GCA_007258455.2. Lineage (NCBI taxonomy): Eukaryota > Viridiplantae > Streptophyta > Pinopsida > Cupressales > Cupressaceae > Sequoia > Sequoia sempervirens. Next base: position 189,762,361 of record VDFB02086081.1, on the reverse strand, counting down.
CAGGAATAGGAAGTGGATGAAGCAACCCAGCAGGGTAAGTATTCTCTTGCTTGTTCTGTTGACAAACAGAGCACTCCCTGACATAATGAAGAACATCAAATTTGAGACCCTTCCAAGTGAATGTCTCCCGTACCTGCCTATAGGTCTTAAAGTATCAGGGATGACCAGCCATGGGTGAATCGTGGAAAGTCCTCAACACCTTGTTCCTCACATCCGAACCTAGTACTAAGAATATTCTCTTTGTAAATGATGAGGTCATTCACAAGAGAGTACCTGTTGTCCTGAATTGTCCCATCAATAATGCCAAAAGCCCACAGATTCTTGGCATACTCTACTACAATCAAGTGACTCCAATCCTCTGAAATCTCTGCCATGGAGCTCAAATGGGGACGGCGAGATAAGGTGTCAACAACAACCTTCTAAGTCCCTTTGACATAGGAGATGTCAAAATCATACGACTGTAACTTGTTGACCCAATTCTGTTGACGTTCGTTTAGATCCCGCTGTCCAAGGAAATGCCTCAAGCTGTTATGATCAGTTTTGACACAAAACTTACTGCCAACTAGGTACTACTTGAACTTGGCCATTGCATGCATGATGGCCAACATTTCCTTGTCGTATACACTGTAGCTCCTCTCAAGACCCCTTAGCTTCCTGCTCTCGAAAGCTATCAGATGATAGACCTACATAATCACTACACCAATACCCTCTTCACAAGCATCACAATGAAGTTCAAAAGGTTTGGTGAAATCCGACAAAGCTAGAACTAGACATATAGTCATCAACTGTTTGAACTTCTCGAAACACTCCTATGCTTGAGGTGTCCAAACAAATGCTCCCTTCTTAGTCACATCTATAAATGGTGCAACATGCCACGAGAATCTACACTT
>VDFB02086081.1:189724570-189761371 GCA_007258455.2 Sequoia sempervirens | reverse complement strand
TTTCCCTCCACTGAAAAGTCATCACCACAGGAAAATGCCTCCAAGATAGTAAAAACCAAGAGAGGTTTTTGTATATGGTCCCAACATGATCCCATAGGCTCCAACAGAGAGTCTGTATGCCCCACGGTCTCCAAGAAATATCCCTTCAAATATTGCTGCCTTTTAGCACTTTGGACTCTTAAGGGAAACTAGTGGGCAATAGAGTTAACTTCTTCACAAACTTGGTTTGAAGTAATTTCATTCTTTTTTGTGCATTTGAGAGATATTTGACTGGAGGTTGGTCTATGAGTCCTATTCTATGATATTACAAAAAGGTATTGTGAACCTATATTAAGCTACCACTCTCAATATCATACAAATTGAACCCTGGCATCAATAGACTCTGTATATCAAGCTACCACAATTCTATTGATGTTAGCAGCTTCGTTGATCTCTTCCATCCATTCCAACACATGACAGAGCTTGGAAAAGAGAGAAGGAAGTCCTCTAGCAAAGAGGAGAGTAGAGTCCGCTTCAAGAGTAAAACATGGCACTTGCTAAGACTAAGCCCGCCCAACCATACAAAAGTGGCATACAATATAGCAAAGTCCACTAGCAATACATAAAGGAAAGTCCACCCTTGTTTCTTGGCACAAACACTCAGCAAAGCCTGCCCATGTTAAGAAAGGGATGTGTCAAACATGATTGAAGTCCGCCACATGTCTTGGCCATGAAACTTGACAAGGTCCACGCTTACCAAAGAGTGACATGGCATAAAAGATGGAATATGAAAAAAAAGGAAAGAATGATGGAAACTCTGGTGAATTGGTGGATCAAAAACAACTTTTGGAGTTAAATCACTGTGAAGGTTTTCTTATTACACCTATTTTATTGAATCTCATAAGCTAGCTTGGTTATAGTTTGTGTGTGAGTGACTAATTTGTGTGCTCTTGAGTTCTTGTGATTTTGTTTTTGCATGGGTTAATTAATTTAATTTGAAAGTCTAGGTATGTGTTATTGTATATATAAAGATGATTCCATTATATGTGTGACATGCCTTTGTCATTGTGTTGGAATGTTTCAGCATGCTGTGTTTTGTGTAATTTTGTCCAAGAATTTAGTTATGGCTTACTTTTGTTTGCAATCCTTATAAGGAGAATGCATCACATCATTGATTTTGTAGCTATTTAATGGTTCCTCGTAATTATCAAGGTTTTCCATGTTTATAATCTATCATGTATGTTTGAATATCTTCCCAATTCATCTTTTTGTTATATCGTTTGATTCATTTTTTTTAATCTTTTGTTGATTGGAATAGGAAAATTTTAATTTCATATGATATGATTTGGAATGGTTCAGTTGAACATTGAATTGTTGCCCTCCAAGCAATTCATGATGCACAGATTGAACATGTGCTTACTCAATTGAGAGTGGCACACTCAATGTTTTTAAAGGAACAACTTAGTATGCCACTTCTACAGTTCCTGAAAGAATACTGCCCAAACACTATTGCTATCAAGAACATAGAGGGAATTATTGAATTTGAAAGAAAGACTCAAAACTATGATGTCGCTGGAAGTCATGTTGGAGAGAAATAATGGTGTATGTCACTTGGGTGTCAAGGATCATTTGAACAACAATCAGTTTCTGTTGATGACCAAACTATAGTGATTCTGACACATGTTGGTTTTCACTTTACCAGATCTACAGGTTGGACATGAGCACTTGTAATATGATTGTCATGTTGAGGTTTTTTTAATATAAGGTCTTTACCATATTTTTCTTTCTTTTTTCATAAGAATTGGATATCACAGTCCTTTGGTAATATTAAATTCATGTGTTGTTCATATGAGTCTTTTTGCTTGGCAGTGAAAGAAAAAATCATTTGTAGCATTGGTATTCATGTTTCCAACTTGCTAAAGTATCTTCAAAGATAAAGTTCTACTCTTTGTTTATTTTAATTTTCATACTTGCACATTTCATAGTTTTCTAGTATGTCACTTCTATCTGATCTTGTCATATTGAATTATCAATCCACTGAGAAGCATTCCAGGGCAGATATAGTAGAAATATAGGACTGAACAAAATATGACAATGAGATAAAGTTACCTAAAAGTCAGTTGGCATTCATTTGTAGTATCAAAGCATACATAAAAGGGTGCCTAGGTCTATGCTTCATCAACGTTAAGTGGTAGAAGGAGAGGTATGTTATAGAGCATCAGCCAAAACATGCACCTAACTGGAAGGTGAGTTAGCGGCATGAGGCTTTTGAAAGTGTGCCTAGCAGTCATGAAGCAGTGAGCAGCAGGAACTTAAGTGGTGAGAGTAGGTAAAAATGGTGCCTGGGAGGATCTAAAATGATGTTTTGAGTGGCATGATGGATGAGAATAGGCACCTAGACTGACAAGACTAACTAAAATTGGTGCCTAACATTTATTTGACTGAGCTAAAAGGCAGGTACATCAAGGATAGGTTCTTGGAGTGGATGTTGATGACTTGTTTCAAATAACTTAGTGAATGAGAAAGATACCTAAATCAGCCTTGTGAAGACTGGAAGTCTTAAACTGAATGATAAGTGTCAATATTTGTATTGATATTTTTTATTCATTTGGGATGCAACTTTATTTGGAAACTAGCTATTTAGTTTTTGAAATCATATGTTGTTGATCTAAGTTGTTATTTCTTTTAGAATTGTGTTTGCATCTAATTGTTAGTCTTTGTTTTACCTAGTAGGACGTTGCCTCATTCATTTTTAGAGTTGTTTACTTTCATTCAGTATCTAAAAATTTGTCTTGTGAGACAAGAGTTGTTACTAGTCTTGTGCTCATATCCAATGAAAAAAGACAAGTGGATAGGTAGTTATTTCATTTCATGCAAACCCTCCTAAACAAAATATCATATAGTGTGAATAGCTATATATTTTTTCTATAGCTTAGTGTCAAAGGTAGTTTTACATCTCAGGGAGCTTCCCCACATAATTTGAAGAGAGGTAATAACTCACACACTGTTCTAGTGTGAGTTGTTTTGAAGGAGACAAATTAAAACACTAATATGCAACATTGAGGATTCTTAGTTTTAATCTAGCTAACATTAAGGATTCTTAGTTTTTCTCAGAAAGAGGGAGTTGATTATGAAGAAACATTTGCTCCTGTTGCTCATTACACTTCTGCCAGAACTATCATTTCCCTTGCTACATCAAGAGGATGGAAGATTCATCAAATGGACGTGAAGACAACTTTTCTCAATGGTGTGATTGAGGAAGAAGTTTACGTCGAGCAACATGGGAAGGAGTCACATGTGTGTAAGCTGAAGAAGGCCTTGTATGGTCTTAAGCAGGCTCCTCGTGCATGGTACGAAAGGATTGATCGGTACCTGTCTAGTTTGGGCTTCTTGAAGAATGATGCTGATTCAAATCTCAACTTCAAGGTAATCAATGGTGATGCATTAATATTGGTACTAATTCATGCTTCTAGGCTACATATATATATATTATTTTTACATGTTTTCTCCATTGTTCGGCCCCTACACCGCAAGTAAATGGTTGCATAGTGTGTGGAATGAGGGGGCAATAGGCCTGTAATTGAAATCTTTTCATCTATCAGCATCTAGTTGTTACTTATGCAATGTGAAGTAATGGTTTGAGTTTGAAAGATGTGCAATGCAATGTAATCAATAATATGAATAAATTTTTTAATTATTAGTTATGTACTGTGAAGTAATTGCATAACTACTTAGGTTGACTTTGTAAAACTATATTGTAATTGAAATTTTTTCATCTATTAGCATCTAGTTGTTACTTATGCAATGTGAAGTAATGCTTTGAGTTTGAAAGATGTGCAATGCAATGTAATCAACAATATGAATAAACTACATAATATAACCATTCTTTTATGCTATTGTACATCAAGATATTTAACCATTGCTCACTTGATTAAAATTTCAAAGAGTTTAATTATGCACATGAGGAGGCAATTAAATTTCAATTGTCAACTTCTATATATCAAATTATCCAATAATCAAGTGTATGTCCATATACAAAAATGGCATCAACGCCAACTCAAACAAAATTTTACAATATGTGGCATATGCCATCTTGGTATCTATTCAATATTTACATGCCAAAATGTCTATCTCATTCTAAACTACTGGTGGATCATCAAAATGGAGCCTCTTTGAAGCACTCGTTGCCTCTGAAGGTAGCTGCACAAGAAAAAGTCAAACCACAATTGAGATTAGTTATACTATATAATTTAAAATCGAATAATTAACATCAAAATCAATATACATTAAATTATAATTGAACTCTAAAATTGTAATCTTGATTACCTGAAATATCCGTCTCTTCAAAGGGTCAAGAGTTCTAGAATATGCCCTTCTCAAAGAACCGACCAAACCATCTTTTGTAATTTCAATCTATATAGGTGAACAAAAACATAAAAGTGATCCAAGTTAGCATACAATTGTCAGTAATAGGAACATATAAATACCAAACACAAAATAAAATGAACACATACTTCTTTAGGTTGATCTTTTTCTTTATCTCCTTTAGGTGTTTCGACACCTCCTCCTTGAGGTGCTTCAACACCTACTCCTTCAAGTGTTCCAATACGCATTGCTTCGGGTGTTGTGTCACTTGTCAACAAGGACGTATAGCTCATAATTCCCTGCACATAAAAATGACAAGTACATATGAAACTACCAATCTATGTTGATATATGTATAATCAATATAAGATCTTAAAATTCTTAATTCAATCAAATTTGAGTTCAATTACCTTCCCCTTATCCAACATTGCACTTCCATAATCTGGACAAGGCTGCACCTCACTCGCACAAGGTATTTCCTACAAGAGGAAAATAAGATAAACATATAAGTTATTATATAATTTCATTAATGACAATTCAAATGACAAGAAAGTATATAATAAATAAATGTAAATGAGTGAGTGCAAAAATATATACTGTGTGCGTGTCGAGGCCAAATGAAATGGCCCTCAGGGTGCTATCCGTCACTTGTGTCAGCTCCTCCTCAGACATCAACTGTTAAATAGACCATGTAAATAAATATTAGTACATTATACTATCTCTTATTAATATTCATTTAAAAACAAATGCAAGTTATGAATTCACAACTTAAATTTTACCTGTGTCACTATTCCAATGTCCCCCTCTCTAGTAGGAGAGGACTCTGTACGGTGTGCTCCACTCCCCTGCATCTGATCTATAATGTCCACATCATGGAAGTCATAATTGGAAGTGTCTAAGGGATGCTCGACAAGCTATACAAGAGGACCCAAGCATATTTGGTGGCACATGGAGCAAGTATGTGGTACACAAATATGTGGACCTGACGAGGATGATGCAGCAGCACTCAAGCCATCACCAACATCACCAGAATGTGGCTAAGCTACTATAGAAGCATGCAAAACCAAAAGACCACTTAGAGTGAATAGTATGGACAGTCTGTGTGGCCGCATCCTGCATAATATCTGGATGGTATACTGGAGGTGGTGGAGGAAGGCGAGGGAGGGGAACATATGGGCAGGGTATTACTCTAACTGCCCCTGGTCTATCCTGGGGCATACCTCCACCAATGCCTTGGAAGGGTCTAATGTCAAAGTGATTGACATGATGCCCTAACACAAAATCAACATATAATTTTTTTATAAAGTAAAATGGTATATCACAATTGTTGTTCAGTGGTTTCAAAAAAACCATACACCAACGATCCCAAAAGTTTTCTACAATGTCTCTATGAGTGCACCATTTTATAGAAAGTTTTGTTTTATTAACATTAACGGCAAACCAGTGCGGGGGTTAACAAATAAAGAGGCTATTTGGGCTTTTGGTTATTGAGATCTTTCACATCATCATAGGACAATCCACATGCATAATATTCTCTCATGTCTTCTCGCCATGAATGAAAGGCATTATGTTGTGAGGAGAGGGTTTCTATGTTTTTAATTATTTCTTTCATTGTGTTTGACATCTCAGATAATCGAGGGACTCTCGTATAAACTTTAGAAATGCCCCTTAATTGTTGCAATTTTTAGAAATTAATTCTTGAATTGATGGTTGTGGAGGTGGTGGAGGTGGTGGAGCATTTGGAATTTTCATTGTCAGCAACCATAATGCCCGATTAAAGTTAAAAACAAATCAATCTAATTAAAATTAGACAATATAAATGAAAATATTATAAAAAATAATCCTGGTTTTTTTAAAAATCCAACAAAAACCCTAGTTTTTAACAAAAATCTATAAAATTCTCTAATTTTTAATCCAAATACATAAAAAACACTATTTTTAAGTCAAAATCCATTGCAAACATTCAATTTTCATCAAAATCCATACTAAACTCAATTTTTTCATAAAAATCTATCAAAAAACCCTATTTTGAAAAAAATCAACTAAAATTATACAAATCTAATTGAAAATTTGATTAGAGAAAAGAAAAAATCAAGAATCTAACCTTTTGAAGATGGATTTGCACCAAATTGGATATCTGATTTGCGGAATCAACTTTTCACTGTGCGCCTACCGCGGTTAAGCAAATGTCAAATGAGAATGAGTTTTAATCGGGCCGAAATAGAAGTATATATATGTGTCGCAAATCAGATATCCGATTTTGAAATCTAGGTTTGGGCTTTGCTTCGGTAGTCACCCAAGCCACATAAAGTCAACTCGGCATTTTCGTGTTTTTGAGTCATAGAAACACATAATTTTTTCTCCATTGCCACTTTTTGGCATACCATGATCCTGCACATGCCCTAGTCAAGAAATATTTGAATGAAATTGCAAGTATGGATGAGTTGATAATTGCCAAAAAGTTGGTGTGTGTAGGAGCTGATGGAGCTACAGAGATGCAAGGTCAAAGGAGCGGTGTTTGCAAAAAGTTACAAACTATTTGTGCACCATACATGCTTGGCATTCACTACATGGCCCACATAATGAATTTAGCATTCAAAATTGTAAGCAAGTTTCCTATAGTATCAAAGTTGAAAATCTAGTCCATGAGATCAACGCGTACTTCTGCTGAAGTCCCAAACATTTCGTAGAATTTTAAAATTTTGCTAAGGGAATAACACCAGGAAACAAGCTTCTCAAGGATTTTGATACAAGATGGATCTCCTTGCATGGACTAGCGCAACAAGTTCTTTTAGAATATTAATCCTTGATTGGAGTGATGTCCGAGCATCACAACATAGTAGACAAAGCTCTTGACCTCTTACATAGGTTAAACGATATAGAGACACTCTTGACTTTAGCTAGTCTTCTCCCCATGCTAGATGAGATGAACAATCTTGTGAAGAAATCCCAAGACAACACTATGTATATTAATGAATATTCCAATCTACTTAAACATACATGCTTAGCCCTCAATCATCTATATCTAGAGCTAACACAAGATGGCCCAAATTATTTCATGTGGTAGAAAATTACTGATTTTAATAATCTTGATAATTATTTACAATTTAATGCAAGCAGACACTTATGTATCTATGTACGTGGATATGAGATACCAATGTACCATTGTAAGATAGCTAGGCACTCTAGCATAGAAGTAGCTATTAAGGAGGAAGATTTTAAAGGCATTGTTAAATCTGTTGGTGATAATTTGAAGGAAATTGCAAAATCTATTTCCTTAGAGATACATGAAAGATTCCCTCAACATGAAATACTTGAAGCCATGGGTATTGTGTATCCTTAAATTTGGGAAAATCAAGAGAACCCAAAATATTTTCATGAACAAGTAAAAATCTTGATCGAACAATTTTCAAAAAGTGTAACATACGATAAACATAAAATAGAAGGAATTTTAAATGAAGCTAAGCTTAGAAAACAATCTGGGAGATTTGCAACAACTACGAGGGACCAGTATAAATCCATGGGCAAGGAGAAGTTCTTTGAACTGGGATCAATAAAAAAGGTTTGGACAAACTTAGGTCAGAGTGAAATATTGTGTGGTTCGATATTAGAATATTTCAAACTTGTTGATTTATGTTAAACAATGATATTGGGGTCGGTGGAGGATGGGAGAGTTTTCAGTACATTGGGGTTTTTGAAATCAAAGTTGAGAAACAAACTAGACAAGAATTTGGAAAATTGCTTGAGGTTGAAAGGAACTACATATAATGTCTCTAATTTTCCTTTTGAAAGGGCACTCACAATCTGGAGGTCCACATGTGAAAGAAGAAGGACCAGGTTGTGCAACACTCCAATTCCAAACGCAGGTACTAGTGGCAGTGGTAGTGTGACTGGGATAGATGAAATTGACACAAATCACACAATGAATGTTGAATTTGAGACATAGGATGAAGAAAATGAAGAGCAGACTTGGAATCAAATTCAAGATGACTCTTTTACATTATTTGATGATGAATGTCAGTTTGAGGACCCTGACTCCATTTGGGAAATGGAAGAGAATTGGCAGCTTTTAGGTATTTATATTGCACTTCATGGATCAGTTTCCATTGTTCCATATTTTAGTTGATGATATTTTATATTGTATTCAATGAAATTGTGAATCATTGCACTTCATGATATTTTATTTTAGATTGCACTTCATGAATCATATTCCAAAGTCAAACTGTAGTTGATATTTTATGTTGTATTCCATGAAATTGTGATATTTTATATTTTATATTAGTCCATACATAGCATTCAATGAGGTGTTAGATTATGACGCCTTTGAAAGGAAAGATAAGTCCATAATGTTGCATGGTTGCTAAAACTTGGAACCTTAGAACCAAAGTCTGAAGTTTTAAATTTTTTGAAACCTTCGACCCAGTGACCCATCGACTAGAAAGATGACCAAGAAATACTTGCACCTCAACGAAGTAAACCATCATCCAAGTTGGGGAATCGAGAAGTTATAAAAATTTAGAAATCCGTGACAAGGTTATAAAATTCTGAGCACTAGTGACTAAGCTTGTTTTTCTCCCTTATTTTGAGTCTATCGTCTCTCCAGCTATAACATTTTACATGAATTATTAATGAAATCTGATCAATGATCTTTCATTAATCTTCTTTGTCATTAATATTATGCAATATGCATTGATGTATGATTTAATTTTGACTCTGGTTTAATGAACTGGTTAAACTGTTAAAGTACCTTTATTAATCATTAAAGCATGGATTCATATAAATGTTTAGTGGATTTGCTAAGTAGTCATGGATATTGAGTATTGATGTGTGAATTGTAATGCAATTTCACTAAGATTATGGATGCCTGGAATTAAAATCACCTTATAGTTCATACTTCATATTTTAATTGTGTTAAAAGTAAAACTTGAGCATGTACTCAACGATTCATCACTCAACTCAATGCTTATGAGATTAACAACATATTAACAATAGTATTAGTAGCATATACAACAATGAATATCAACAATCATTTAAAGTGTATCTAGAATTTGAAACCACTACCAGACTTTTTCTTCAAATGATATAATAAATAATACAAATAATTGAACATCAACACATTACTAACTTGTCTAAATTTGAGATTTTAAATTGATTATCACATGAAGGAATACATAGAGACATTGACAATGCAAAATCTTGCTCAAAGACAACTCTGCATAGAGCTGAGTTGGAACATGGAAACTCATTATCAAAAATTAAATCATTGCATCACCTTTTCTAGCAACTTCCACTCTTTAGGTGTTGGAATTTTCATTTGTTCTAACTGATGTTGTTTCACTTGAAGATTTGTTAACAATTCATGATTCAAATTGGAACCTATCTTGGATTCTTTAGTCAATTTTTCATTTAGGGTTAGCAATGGTTTGATGGAATCCAAATAGGTCACCACATCTGGGTTATGAGGAAATTAATCTAAATCAATCTTCCTTGCATCCTCCATCTTCTTTCTAAAATCATTCTTTCCAACATATCTCTCATTTGTGTCAAAAGCCTCTGGCAAACCAAGCTCTGTGAAGTTCTTTACCTTTTCATCCACCTTCTTCATCTTGTCTGCAACCAAATGCAAATATTTCTCTTTTTCACACATTCTCAAACACTTTTGAATGACAAATGACAATGTCATTGATGTAGCAAGTTGATTAGTAATCCCTTTTGATTTTAAAACATTGTCTTTGGCTTTGTAGACTATTTGTTGAATTTGATTTGATGATTTCTCTAATGCCAACACATTTTTTTTGTCCTTTAAATATTTGTTGGGCTTATTATGATGTTGTCTAATAGCATAAATCAATTGAAACATGCCACACAAATGAACAATCCCCTGCATTATTTTATCCTAGATCTTTTGTTTCATATGCCTCATTGTTTCTCTACAAAATGCAGATAACTTATTTTGACAAGACTTAATTTCATTTTTTGCTTCCATCAGCTCTGCCTCCAATCTTTCATTTATTTTTCTCTCCTCCAATTTTTGTTCCCACTGTGCATTTCCATTTGCAATGCTTAGTCTTAATTTTTTTGAAGTTGATTTTCCTTATCATATTTCTTGTTGCTCTCATCTAGCCTTTGCTTCAGTTCATTCATTGCAGTCTCATTTTGCTTATCCTCTTTGCTTGTTGATGTAGAGGAAGATTTTTTAATTCCTTTTTCCAATTCATTGCTCTTGTTATCTGTTGTTTTCCTCTTTGCTTTTTCATTTTCTAGGTTTGCCTGTAACTTGTCAATTTGAGTCCGCAACCTTTTTTTCTCTCTATCTTGCTTTAGCAATGATTTGTACACCAATTCATTTTTCTTCTTTGATACATTAATTTTGTTAGTATTTTTGAGTCCAAAAAAATCCGATTGAAAATTGTTCACCTCGAATTCAGATGGATCCATCTAATTTGCTAGTTTATTTTGAACTGTGGGAACAAGAATCATGTCCTCCATGATTTCTTTACTTGTGTAAAATGTGGGTAATACTTTGGTTGTTGCAGGATTTGAACTTAGAGAAGACACACTCTCCATCAGTTGCTTCTTTTCTTTTTTATTCAATTCTGATTTCTTTTTAAACTCTTCAATGTAATCAAAACCTAGGGATGTAGGAACAATGGAATACTTGAATGGAAAAGGAATAGGAGTACTTGCAGTTTCTAATGATGTCGCAACCAGACTAACTGGCATTGGGGGAGTGCCTGGAAATAACTCCTTTGTGGTGGATCCATTGGTAGTGTGACTTGGAGTTGGACCTATCAAAATCCTTTGCCTCTTCTGTATGCCTTGATCACTTGGTGTTTCTATGGTATATTGTGTTGTTGTCCTATTGTGTGTAATTTTCTGTTGTAGCACATATTGACCACTACTAGTACTACTACCCATACCATTGCCACCAAAGCAGTCCCAGTTGCACTAATCCCTCCACCATGGGCATGCCCTAGTTGTGATTGTGTCTGACCATGAGGATGAGGATTTGAAGCACTAACAAATTGACCTGTATTCCCTATGTCTAATTTTTCACCTCCAACCCCAAGGCCAGATTTATTAACTAGTTTTCTATGCTCTACATCTGTTACCATCTAAGGGCCTTGTCTTTGGGACCCCAAAGAACCACCTTCATAACCCATTTTTTTAGCTGTAGTAAATGCTTCTTTTGTGGCCTCACTTAAACAAAGTTTGAAATTGACATGGCTTTCTTTTTCCCTATCATCATCACTTTCTTCATCTTCTTGTTCATCTGGATGCTCTATACTCCATAATTTTCTAAACTCGAGATCTTCTTCATTATCTCCATACTCTGCAAGAGCTCTTGGATAACCTAGCTCCTTCCTCATAGACCAAAAGGCAGTAATTTTTGATTGTGACCAATTTTTTTCTATAACTTCCTTCTCTACAATTTGGCATTTTTACTCTACTAGATGGTTTATGACTTTTTTCATAAAAAATGTTGTACCTCCTAATTGTCTTTCGATGCAATGCCATAATTTCTGCTAACAATTGTTCAAAAGAAATACCATTCTCAGCAACACTTTTCTCCTTTGCTACTTTGACCTCATCCCAAGAATCCTTGTTTCTCAAGTTTTCAAGCAAGGGTTTACTTTGATGTTGAATTTTACTTCCAACATTCTTATTGAGCACAATCATTGATTTAATGGTGTCATATGGATCATATTTCCAGTGACAGATAGCATCAAAATAAAAAAAACTTCAAAAGAACATGTGCCACACTAAATGCTTTTCTCTCAAATGTGATCCCTCCACATGAAAAAGGTAAAGAAGGAAATAAGGTCTTCTTCCCCTGACCGCTAAAGTGTCTTTCATCAGTACTCTACATCTGCCTTACATATTCCAAAGCATAAACCCTTTCTATCACATGTATTGGAAGTTTGTATGGCTGTACTTTCAATCCATAAAATCTTAGCACAATATATTCTTCCATTAAGTACCAATCAGTCAATTGTATTTCTTTTCCTAGTTGAATGTAGTTTCTACATGACATAGGCAATCTAGGCATTGGAGTATTTGTAATTGCTTGATGCAATGGAGCCAAAAATTAGTCTACAAAATGACTATAGTTCCTTCGAGAATCATGCAACCTTATAACAGTGGTCCATTCATATACTGGAGCCATTTTCTTTTGCTCAGGATTACTATTACCATAGGGTTGAATCTGAAGCTTGTTGGTCTGAAACATTCCTCTAAATTTTAATAGAAAAAGATAGCACAAGTAGGTTGTGAACCTAAATGTTTTGGTGGAACCTCCTTTAATCATTAAAAATTGTTTATGCATGGATTCTACAATGTGCTCAATAAAATTATATTTGGCATGTGGAACACCATAATGGATATTATACACCATTTCAAGGAGGCATGCACCCACTTCCAAATTGCTATCCAGTCCGAGGAAAAATGCTAGCATGGAAATAGTATCCTGAACCCATGGTCTAAAAATATCCAAATCATAAGGAGGCTTATGATCACCTTTCAATTTGTTTCTATCATGAACTATTCTATTTAAGAAATAATTTTTCTCCATTTCATCCATTGCTTCATAATCACTAGCAAGCTTTTCTAGGTCAATGTGGAAATTTCCAAATTCTTCGGTTGTAAAACCTAAGGCCAACACTTTTCCAAGTTCTTTTGCATTAATGGATAACAATTCTTCTTTGCTATCTTTATTAACAATTGCTCTTTTGTTATCATCATAATTTAGGGCACATACCATGATAAATTCTGGGCAAGGGAAAACCTCATGTAACATCATGCGCCCTAATCCAATTACCCACGGTGCATTGATACTATTAAATTGCATTTTCTTTGCAACCTTATTCTTAGATGAGAATCTAAGTTTTGAGGTACACCTACCATAGGTTTCAGGATCATAAATATCATGGTATTCATCAGTGAAACCTGGGGTTTTAAGTAATTTTGCATAATGCATTTTTTTATCCGACATTGCTCTAGTGGTACTGGTGGTAGACATGCTGATACAATCAACAATGTGAAATTTGTGAATCACCTATTAGTCCTTAATTTTTCTTAATTCTTAAGCCTCTTAACCCTAAAACTAAACTTCAAATTTTGAAAAAAAAAGATTTTAAGAAATGTCAAGCGATGAAACGTAGCCATAGGAATTCTTTAACTTGATTTTGAATTTTGATTCTTGAAGTTGAAACCGGGTTGGAACTTGAAACTGGGTTACTAGAATGGCTTTGTTGGAAGTTGAACTATGGAACCTAGAACAGGGTGGTGCACTGCAATGAGAAAACTAAATACTAAAATCCCCCCGTGTGTTGACACTCTAATTTCAAAATAAAATCACTTAGCAATAGAAGTGTTATTTTTTTGAATATTAAACTTTAAAGTGAATGACACCAAAATGTCTACTCATTACTTATGGACTATAGAGTACACAATTAGGTAGTACAATGTGCATGGCTTACAACATTTAAAACAAGCCATTAATGATTTACTCCTGCATTGACAACAAATTCTAAACCATTGATCTTTGTTAATCTAATGGTTATAGGGTGATTCTGGAGGTTTAAGTTTGCAAGCGTAGTGCTCTATGCATTTCATTCCAGAATGCAACTACAACCATACATCAAATTTTCATCGAACGGTTGAGTAATTTATGATATAAATAATAAACATACAACATGTGTTTTAAATTTTCTTTAAACTTTAATGCGCTAGGATTGACATCAAGGCCAAGGGGCCAAAAACTTAACATTGCAAAGGCCTTAATAAAATGAATTACAATGTCACATTAATAGTACATTGTACAACCATTAATAGCACTTAACTTGCAAAGGAATTAATAAAATGAATTAAAGTGTCACATTAATAGCACAACCATTTATTTTATTACGACTGAATTACAATGTCGTGCATTATTACATAGTACAAATACAAATGTAAGCGCAAGCGCCAAGCTTCTATTGGACCACTAGTGAAAATTTGAAAATGTAAATGTGATACATGTATCTCTAAAAATAAATGGAACTTGTTGGGTCAACCATGAGCTTTGAAAATAAACACACAGGACTTGTTGGGTCAGCCATGGTCTTTGAAAATAAATGCATGGAGAAAGGGGGGCCAATCAAACTGGGGAAATGGGAACTGTGAAGATACAAAATGTACTTAGCCCCTTTTAGAACTAGACTCATGCAGTAGATGAGGGGTTGTAAAATTGATCCCATGCAGAAGATGAGCACTTAAAATAAATGCATGGGGCTTGCTTGGTAGGCCATGGTGTCTCAAAATAAATGCAAGAGACTCTCTTGGCCAATCATGCAAACGATGAGGGGTAGTAAAACTACTCCCATGTAGAAGATGAGCACTAAAATTAAATGCATGGGAATTGCTTGGGCAACCATGCAGACGATGAGGGGTAGTAAAACTACTCCCATCTTCTACTTGCAGCTTCCGTGCACTAGGATAACACTTATATCCATCAAAGCTCCTCATCTTGGTTCAAAACCTGTCTGAGAAGTCAGGTGAACCAAATCAATTTCTTTCCAATTCCACCCATTCTGAACTTGAATGAAATTGGTCTTTTACTTTGTAACTACATAACTGGAGGCAAGATAATTTAGAGCATCCCCAATAATACCACATCATCTTCTTCCTGAATCCTTATTAAGTTATTAAACCTACAAAATGAAAACCCTTATGACAATTAAATGAATGATTTCAGTTGTGCTCACTATCCTTATTTATGGGCCAAAAGTGCTGCCAAAAGTGCCACTACTAGCTTGGTCCCTTGTACACCTCACATGTATCAGGTGTGAGGTTGTGTATAGTTACTACTGAATAGTAATAATTGTGATTCACACAAACCAGAAATCCAACTTAATTGGTACCTCAAGCTGGCTACATGCAAAGTTGCAAACTACACCTCAAGATGACAAGCTATCAATTGTCAAAATTGGCAGTGCCACGCTAGCTGTCGATTGTCAAAATCACTAGATTATTGACATCATCATCTATGACTCTATAATACATCATGCAATTTTCAATATAAAGCTATCCAATTAATCACTTTGGCTATTCATATTGCATTAATTCGCATTGTCACCCAGTACCACAACCAAATTGAGAATTTCACTAGAATAAATGAAAGGTAGAGTACTTCGACACATTGAAAAGAGAGAATTAAATCTCATTTTACCTTAATCATTAATTATCAATGTCCTAATAACTCACAATAATTTTTTCTCACTTATGATCAAAACTATATGTTGATAATTACTATTAGTTTTAAAAGCCACATTTAACATTTTTATTTTGATCAAAGCAAAAGGGATTTACAAGAATGGAGCCACAAAAATCATTTTAATTTAAGTATCTATTGCTAAAAACTGAAGTACATAGTACATAACTAGCGTGGCCAAAAAACCATTAACCGTGACAGAAAACAGTCACAAAGTACATATTACAAGAACCTTAGAACTATTATGTTGTACAATAGAATATAGACACGTGACATGTCACACAATTCATTACTAATTTTTTTTGTAACATTAGTTGAGGCCATCAACCGGTTGTTTGAGTAGAATGTGAATTGAATTTAACAAATTAACAATAGAGAAGAAAAGCGAATCACCCAAAACCTTCCTCCAAAACTCTAGACTCTTTAATGATTTAGTTTTCATATCACATAGCAGACCCCATCTCATATTAACTAGGGCAAGATCCTGCGTTGTAGAAGCATGCAATTCCACTTTCCTGAAGATTCCACCAACATGCGCTAACCCACTTTCAAAATTGTAATGCTCCAGTGCCAACTCCAATGAAGAAATAGAGTAAATGAAAGGCTACAAATAACATATTGCCAGTGTTTTCACCAAATCTTTATCGAGAAAAATGTCCATGCAATTGGACAAGAAAG
This sequence comes from Sequoia sempervirens, assembly GCA_007258455.2. Lineage (NCBI taxonomy): Eukaryota > Viridiplantae > Streptophyta > Pinopsida > Cupressales > Cupressaceae > Sequoia > Sequoia sempervirens. The sequence continues at coordinate 189,745,099 of VDFB02086081.1, read as the reverse complement.
TTGAATCTACCTCATAATATAGAGCACAAGGGTTGTTTTGAAGCCATTCCCTACCCACAATTATTCTTATAGCATCCTCAACCTACACACAAGGAATTGTAAAAAACATACCCAACTTTCATCTGTCGTATGCATCGTCCCTTCTTTTCTCCCAAAAACATTTGGGTAGCATGACACGCCATGAAGACTCCATAGTATCTCAGTTAAATTAAGAATAGAGAAGAAATAAATCAATTCCAAATATATTATAAATGATATGAAGAACATCAAGTTGGTGAAGTATATAGAGAATAATAGAAGTTAGCACAAACACAATCAGTATGTCATCACACTTTTCATTTTAAAATTCACCACTATCATTGATGTGACAATTAACATTTATTTCAACACTTGAATCCTTATAAACAAGTGCTTAAAAGGTATGCCTGCGATAAATGACAAGATGGTTGCATAGTGCACATGCAAATAAACTATAATAATAATGTTATTTTTAAAATGGGGACATTGCTAGGTTGACGAGACTCAACCCTCAGGATTAAAGAGTTAAGATTTAAGGATTTTTTATAAAATATTTTGGTATGACTTAGGCAATATTAAATGGTAAACAAGAGCATGATGACCGACATACCTAAATAATTAATAAAATATCAACCATTGATTTTTGAAAATCTAGCGGTTGTAGTATTATTCCAGAGGTTTCAGTTCGCACGTCTAGTGCTTCAAGGATTTACTTTTGGAATGCATCTATAGACATCCATCGAAAATTCATCGAATGGTCCCTCTTTTAAAAAAAACTTTATATACATGCATAATTTAAAATGGGGACATTACTAGGTTGACGAGACTCAGCCCTCAGGATTAAAGAGTTAAGATTTAAGGCTTTATCATAAAATATTTTGGTATGACTTAGGCAATATTAAATGGTAAACAATGTTACAAGAGCACAATGACCGACATACCTAAATAATTAATAAAATCTCAACCATTGATTTTTGAAAATCTAACAGTTCTAGTGTTATTTTGGAGGTTTCAATTTGCAAGTCTAGTACTTCAAGGATTTACTTTTGGAATGCAACTATATCCATCCATCAAAAATTCATCGAACGGTCCTTCTTTTAAAACAAACTTTATGCACATGCATAATTTAAAATGGGGACATCACTAGGTTTGACGAGACTCGACCCTCAGGATTAAAGAGTTAAGATTTAAGGCTTTGTCATAAAATATTTTGGTCTGACTTAAGCAATATAAAATGGTAAACAAGAGCACCAATGTTTAAATGGTAAAATATTTAACGGTTCTAGTGTAATTCCAGAGGTTTCAATTCACAAATCTAGTGCTTGAGAGATATAATTCTGGAATGCAACTACAACAGCCCATCAAAAATTCATTGAATGGTCGTGGTCCATAATGTCGCATGGTCCTTGAAATTTGGAACCTTAGAACCAAAGTCTAAAGTTTTGAAGTTTTCGAAACCTCTGACCCACCAACTACAAAGATGACCAAAAAAGACGTGCAACTAAGGTTAGGAAAAACACCAAAACACTGACTTTGGTGAATTAAGATAGGAAAGGTGGAAACTAAGGTTAGGAAAAGCACCAAAACCCTGACTTTGGTGAATTAAGATAGGAAAGGTGGCAAAGATGGTGCATTTATGAAGTGAAGATCACAAGTAGAATTTAGCAAGTGGACATGACTGGAGGATCAATGGGTAATTAAGATCGGTACATGCGGAGTTTGAAAAATTATTACCTCTCGACCCTCGATGAACAAAGTTAATAATAGAGTTTGGTGTGGAGAAGAAGGCATACAAAAATTCTGAAAGAGTGGTGGTGGTGGTGGTGTAGCTGCAATAGTTTTCAAATGGAGGACAACTTCACTTTGCATTCGAGGAGGCAATTAAACCTGTTTTATGATGAAGCTTCTGACAAAAGATTAATGGGTATTTTTTTATTCACTGATGGGAGGTTGGTACAAAGTGTGTGGATGATTTTGGGGAAATCCTATAGAAATTTTAGGCATAGACATAGGACTAACATGGATGTATACTCCTTAATTATAGCATGGGGTTTGGACTTGGGGGAATCAACAAACACAGTGAGAGAAGTGACAGAGAGGATTGTGCATAGAGATTTATTGGAAGGATTAGAATCAATACTTGAATGGGTAGTTCCAGGTGAAGGTTTTGACATTCGAGAGGGCTTTGAAAATGTGGAACTGGAAGGGGTAGAAGGATGCATCCCTTTCGTGCGTTGGCTGAAGGATGAGATTAAAAATTGATGTAGGGAAGAAGCAAGGTTAGGCTGGAAAGCATTGAAGCTCTTTATAGAGTGGATGAAGGTGGAAGCAATTATAGCACAGGCGAAAGTGGAGGCATAGCGCATGGAAGCACAGGAGAAAGCAGAGCAAAAGAGTATGAAAGCAAAATGACAGAATGCAAGGAAGCGCAAGATGAAAGGAAAAGCAACAAGGAAAGTTGGTTATGAAACAGGTAGCACTAGTTGAATTTGTAATTTTTGTAGGGTTTTTGTAGAATTAATGCAAGACTAGTACTAAATTTTTGGCTTGTTGAAATATGTAAGGTAGATACAGATAGTTGTGAGTTGGTTTTATTTGGGTAGGGTTACCTTTTCTATTATGAAGCATGTTAAGATGTTTTTTTGAAAAAAATGTTATAGTTGTAGGTGATTTTTGGATGGTTGATGAAAACAATGAGGCAAATAATCTTTATTTTCATGCATTTTTTTATTAGTTTGATATTATGTTTAATTCGCCAATGTTTTTTTCTTAATCATTTGAAAATAGGTTTAATTCGCCAATGAATTTTATTTTTTAGTTTGAAAAGAAGTTTCAATCGCCAACAAATTTATTTATCTAATTTGAAAACAGGTTTAATTCGCCAATCAAAATATTTTATTGCTTTGAAAATAGATTTTAATTGCCAATGGAAAATTTTTAGTGGTTTTAAAAAAATTGCATTTCACCAGGATTTTCCACAAAATTTTAGTGATTAGAAAAGATTCGCCAATGAACATTATTTTTTTTCATGAAAAACAAAAAAATTGCTACTAAAATTAATATTTTTATTAGGAAGTATACAAGATTCGCCAGGATTTTACACCTTCGTTGAGGGGGGGTTTCTTAAAGTTTTCCCTGGTGCTAGGAGATATCAAAGGGTCCCACCATCACAATTAGGCAAAATAAGAGACAACACAAGGCTAACATGAAAACAACAAACAAGTACAAAACAACCTTAACGTCAGTAACATCACTTCTAGAGGCACACCACATCAAAGAGAGATAAGAATCAAGAGGATACTAGGTTGCCATAGGAGGGAGTTTCATTGCATAATTTGCTATGGGTTACCCCGATGTAACCTTCCTAGGCTACCAGACCCCCATCTTGGGTTACCTTGGCTGCCTCTACTGGTCGTTGGACCCCCATACAAACTATGCAAGATCAACATACCTTCCAATCAGACCAGGTAGTTGATCTTGCCATTCTAGGCCTTCTCAACTCATCTCAAGCCTATACAAGCACTTGAGCCATGAGCGAGGCATTAACTTATCTTGATTAGTGTTATTACTACCCAACCCTCTAGTTCATTTTAGGTTATCGCTTAATTACAAAACTCCCACATAGGTTACCTAGGTGCCACTTTGGGTGTTGGACCCCATTGAGAGCCACTCCCCTATTGACAACAAGCAAACCAAATAAAATCAAAGAGCAAAGCCACTTGCACAATCACAAAATTCATTAACAATACAACATGGCGAGGCATAACCCTTCCCGCTCACAAGTTTCCAAAGAATTACAACCACAAAGGTGAACATATTGTGCAAGGCTAATTAACATCACATACTTCTTTAATACAAAAAAATCATCTCAAGGATGACAAGAATTCCATCAGAAAGACAATCCCCTCTAGCCATTGGAAGACAACTAAGATTAATTCCACAAGATGACATAAGCATTCAAACTAAACCCACCATTCACTCCCATAACAACCAACATTCACTAGGCTTCACATACACAATTAAAATCAAAATAAAACATAGAATCTAGAGTGGGTCTTCACAGTTTCAATTTAATATTACCAAATATTTATCTTAATCTCAATTAAAAATCCTTTATTTCAATTAAACTAATCTTCTATTTATACAATGCACTTATCCATCTATGTCCAAATTTCACTCCTTTTCATATACTTCTTCAACATGATCATTTAATAATTAAGACAACAAGTTCACTTACAGATCTTATCAACTGTATACACACATACCCTTATACAAGACTATATTAGAATAAACATATATAAATATATATGTATATATATATATATATAAATACACATATTTATTCGTCAATACAAATATCACATATCATCAAAGTAAATTTTTGTTGCCTTACTATTATTGAAATAAAACATAACAATTTAAGTACTGAATTTTACGTATATAAATGTACATATATACATATATATATCTTGCAAAAAATTTCATAAAGAATATTTAGCATCGAATTCCCATTCCTATGAAATGCAAAACACCAAATACAACAGTGGATAAACTTGATTACACGAGTACCATATCTACAAAATTATACACTTATACACATGTATAAGCACATTGAAATTTATAGAATCAAATACTAAGTGTTATTTTAAATGCAGTATGAGTTAATAACATTATATCCAAATATTTATCTAGGTTCGAGTATATAAGTAAATATACATATTTCAACATACTAATAGACATACCCATACAATCTCCAGTGTCGATCATTAAGGTGTTACAAAGCAACGAAGGAGCAAACTGTGGTTCATGTAATCAACACATTTGTGATATCAATTGATGCTAAGAAACACAAGTCTATTGTAGGGTTGGCATGACCTTAACAAACAATGTGCATGAGGTAACGTCTATCAACTTGGGCTTAACTTAGAATCGAACTTGGCTCCCTAATTGGTATAAGAAATCTTTCATTAAGGCAATCCTACGATTTGATAATCAGGAGATGACTAAAGAAGAGCAACATCGACAACACTAAGGAGAACTTGGAAGGAAAAAGAATGAGGAGACTGCCAATAATGCCAATCCTGGTTGTTGGATATTAATGTGTTGGGTCTAATTCCATAGGAAAGTATTACTTGAGGAGTAGGCCCAAGTTTTGTGGGAGATTGAGAACATGTGTTCTACAAGTTTCATGTAGAATGGTTTAAAAGGACCACATTGTGGATGCTTCATCTTCCAGTGCAGACCCTTGAGGGATTCCTTTTGAAGATACAACCAAACTTTGTCACCAACTTGAAACATGTGAGGTGTGCAATGCACATTGTGGTGCTCTTTGTACTTCTATCTTTTGCCTATGAGTATCAATTGAACTTTATAGTACATATTTTGAATGTAATAAAAAAAAAATTGTGCTTAGTCAACTTCTTGTGCCTATGTGCATAACTCTAGTATGGATGATGCATAGTAGGATATATCAAGGGGTACCACTAGTTGGAATGTAGTACATGTTTGGAATAGACTATGCCATATAGAAATATGAAAAGATTTGTTGTAAGAATGTTGGATGTATATGATATTGTCATCCCATGTGCACAAGTTCACACTATTGTAGATGTATGGTAGATGCATGAGAGTGTATTTAAACACCCTATTTGACCATTTGTTTATGAATAGAAGATTATAGATTGATGTTATGTATCTAACATGGTCCACATATTTTTTCAAAAATGACTAATAAATTGTGGACCACAATAAAAATGTACCCAAACATAAGTGAAGAAAACTTTCATATGGTGTTTGGTTTGATAAGTATTTTCTTACATTTGATCATGATTGCCTCTAAGAGAATATTTTAACCGCAATGAACCCAACATCACACTTTTTGGTTGCAAAATTATTCAATTCAATAATATAGTTTTATATGTTGTTGTATCAAAATAATTTGATCTGGTTTCTTGCTCCACCATTATCGATATGGTATCAGAGCGTATGCCGGTCATGGAGAATATCAAATAACACCACCTTAATTTTTGCGCCTATTCAATCATTCACAGAAGTTTGAAGTTTGGAAAGATGTTTATTTCAAATGTGCATGCTATCTTTTTATATGAACCAAAAAAAATTATTGCTCATAATGGTTAGATGTTTATAACTATTTACTTGAGGTTAAAACATAAGATAGTTACTATGTAGAACAATGGGAATGTTACAATAGGTTTAAGCATCTTTAAGTGTGAAGCCATCATACACAAGGGCTAATAGGTTAACGAGTAGCTATTGGAATTTGGATACTAAGTTGTGAGAACTATTCATTAGGTTTATACCTCTCATTTATGTTGTTGTTCCTAATTAAGTGGTGTGGATTTAATTCTAATAACTTGACCTTCTATGATACTATTGTCTAAGGTGTGTTTCCTAGGATGGGTGATATTTTAATGCCTAGTTAAGTATACAATGGTTGATAATTGGGACCATTATCAATAGAGGTAGTTCAATAACCTTGTTTTTAGTAATGCTTCATCTTAACATATTGAATTAATCCATTTTAGTAAAATAAAATATATGAGTTTTTTATTATCTTCATTCAATCTCCCTTAGTTAAGCTACCCTGGACTCTTTACATAAACTGTATATCAAGTTTAGAATTCCTTGAGGGTTATGCCCTATGAGAAAAAATGGCTGTCTCTAGTATTTGTGTAGATTATCTTAACTTGGGAAAGGAAAAATTCATCCTAATAGTTGAAATCCTAGGAGAACTACATGGGACTTTGATCTCATTTGGGAGTGGTTATATAGATAGTCCTTGGGAAAAATATGTCCCTATGACCCAAGCTCATAAGGAAGGGTTTATGAAATAGCTCCAAGGGTTAGGGTTGTTCCTAAACTTGATTATCTCTCCCTCTTTAGTATGCTTCAACTTCAAGATAAATTTGAATTAGATGGCTATGAATTCATCTTCAAATTAATAGTTCCCCAATTTACAAGAAGTAAGATAACAAAAGGTAATCCATCGTCATCAATCTTACCTTCTTTGAATTTTGTGATGTATTATTTTTCAAAATATACTTAAATCTTAGAAGAACTTATAGTCATTGTTGTTGTGATTTATCTTGATATGATTGTGTGAGAATACCTCTAGACTTGTCTAAAAATCATCAATTTGTGTATAGGATGTTGGATATTGCTGATATGTGGTTGTCATTGATGTCAACACTATTGGCATTAATGTCTTTAAGGTTGTATATGTCATGTCGAGGATATTGAGAAAATTGTAATAAAATAAGTTGCAGGTTGTTGGTGATGCAGTGAAGTTCATTATGATGGCTAGCTCAGTATATTGATGATAAGAGATTTTGGATTAAAGGGTTTGTTGACAAGTATATCTAGTTTATCCACATGAAGTTTCAGAGGTTTGAATGAATATTTGATTGAGTTATAAGTATCTATGTTCTAACAGTTGTTTTGTTTCTTTAGGATGTGTTCTTGAAAGAAGATGATGTGATTCTAGTAATTGAGTTGTTGCGGATGCTCCTGTGGTGATTCATGATGCTTGTGGATGTTTCCAGATTGTGATCTATCTATTTTGTTGGTTCACATTTATTGTTGTGCTCGCGATTGGTGATTTTATTCTATGAGTTCATGTTTTTCATGATCATGGCCAATAGGGTGATTGTAGCGTGTTGCAGATCTTCAAGGCATAATTGTTTAAGGTGTTTCGTGTTTGAGGCATGTTGTTTTGGGTCCTCACTATGTTTTAGTTGACATTGTTTGGTTCGCATTGATAAATTGTTTTATGATTTGGGCCAACAGTTTGTACAAATTTTATATTTTGTTAGGCCGACATGTAGTTGATGTTATCCTTAGTTGTGGATATATATGATTGATTGTTTATACCATTTGAAGGTGTGGTGTGTGATGTATGCTCTGTGCTAAGTGTGAATAATGTTCTAATCTTTCAAAGGTAGAAGTAAAGTGTGAAGAAGAGTTTATGTGTTTAACCGAAACTGTAATAAGGCATTAGAAGATGTTATTTTCTCAGTTCAAAATCTTTCAGATGTAATCCAAATGTGACTGTAAGAAAGTGAATCTTCCTTTGGGCAGTAAGCCTTTTTGTATTTGAGCAGTGAGCTCTAGGCAATGTGCCTAAATGCATGTCCATTCCCCATTTATAATAATTTTATACTTTTAACAGAGTATAATCTTATGGACTAACCTCCACCGTGGTTTTTCCCCTAATAGGGTTTCCACGTAAAAAAATCTTGGTGTTATGTGTTTTCTTGATGTGGTGATGGTTTATGCTTTCATGTTTATTTATTAGATCTAAGAATAAGTTTAATAAGTGTAATTTATATGACAACTGATTCACCCCACCCCCTCTCAATTGTCTACCATTGTGTTGCCAACATAGGAACTTCCATGTTGGCTTCATAATAAATATATGTGGTATGGGTTAGCCTTAAGTCCCTATTGAGGCATATTCTTCCAAGAATAAATGCATGATAAACTTGGCAATGACTTGACTATGAATGAGTTATGGAAATCTATTGACTTGCATTTAATGATGATGTTGAATTAAGTCATTATGATGTGAAGGTGTGAACAATTCTTATTAGGTATTGAGCATCTACCTCCTTTTAATATGCACTTAGATATATGTTGATTTTAGCAATGATTTCCTTAAGATGGCTATTGCAAACTGTGGGGAACTAATGCTAGTTATTAGCAAAAATGGTATAGTGTTTAGCCCTTAAATATGCTTGGTGGATAATTGTGTGCTAAGATTTATGATAGGTAATGTACAAACATGTTATGAAATTAGAAGTATGATATTGTTTAATATTTTATTATGGGTTTAATTTATATCTAAAAAATATATGTTTTTAAATAAAAATTGAATGAAGTAAATGGACTTTGATTATTTTATGAGTTTGTAATATGGTTTATGTATATAGGTTTGGATAGAGGCCCACTCATGTGGGTTCAATGTGTTACTTGTATGTTGGATCTTGACCCCAAGAAATATAGAACCATAATATAGTGTAATAGATCCCTCTGAGCTAATGTAACCAAATTAACTAGATCAATCTAGATATTTAAAAAAATAATATTGATTCATCCAAACTACCCTATTCACATGTTCTTTCAAACTTATTTTTCTTTTGTAGTATCGTGGTGTATATGATTACAAGAAGAATCCAATATGAAAACTTTGATTAGAAGAATGTTAATTTTCCTTTCCTCTTGCTTGACCAGATTCTTGGCCTCTTATCACCACACCATGATGCAGTTGGGCAACAACCTACCCCATCGCTTGCCCCACTTACCACACGCAGCTACATTCATAACATTAAACAAATCCTTTGACATAATTCTCTCTAGCACATCTCTTTTCTCTAAGAACCTGCAATTCCTTCTTAAGAATGCTCTACCCAACCTTTAAGCCTCTATGACTGCATAGCTGAGGAACTTCTAAAGAAACATATCCTTCACTTTGCAGTAATAGTGTGATCTCACAGTTTAATTAACCACTATTTGATCCTGCTACAATGGACAAAATGAAATATGTAGCCCATAACATGGAAAATGATTATCTAAAGGAAGTCCTTTCACAATCCACTTCCACTAAGATACCCAACTACCAATCCATAGTCTCCTAATTTTTTGATGGTAACATCCATTTTAAAACAAAACTTAGCCATCCCCAATGTCTGTTATCATAGAATCAAGTAGTGCTCATTCCACGAATAACCCCCTATGAAACTTGTCTGTTTCCTAGGTTCATGATGTTCAAGCACGCAAAATGAGGCAATTTTTGATCCATCTCGAAGTGTGTTCCAAAGTCTCAAACTATTCATTTGAGTGTCCCTCTGCGTTCGCCTTGTGAAGACCTTTGAAACGAGTACCTTTGCAAACTCTTGTTGCTTCTACTTAGTGAAATTGGAAAGTGTAGAAGCTCCAAAAAAGAGCGCTCTTAACTTTTCCAAAATATTGATTAAGTGTTGAAAGTGTCAAGGCGGGCTTTTCAGTACCCCTACACTTAAGTGATTTTTGACTTGGTGCAAGGGTGCTTATTTTTAGCGCCCTTGCACTTTTTCTTCATACTTAGTCATTTCATAACTAGGGCAGTGATTTTTAAGTCATTTGTACTTTTCATTGAATGTGCCACTTTTCATGCCACATTTTATTGAGGTGACTTGAGTTTATTTTTAACATTTTCAAATCACTTAAAAATGATTTTAGGTCTTTTCTTCCTCACTCTTTTCATTTTTTTTTTCATTTCTCCTTGTTGGGTGACTTCCTTGCATATGCAAAAACACATTTTTGTGAAGGTCTTCAGCAATTTCGAGTTGAGTTTTTCATGGTTTTTCTAGGTATGTCTTTGTCTCTCCCACATTTTCATTATTTTGTATCTAGTTTGTGTTTTACATGCGTGGTTTGTTAACACGTTATCATGCCGTGTTTTCTTGTTTTTTCTCTTCCTCTAAACGTGTTTTCTTATTTCCTTTCATCAACTTCATTCTCCAACCCGTGCGCTAGTTATTTCTACCTATAAACATGTTTTTCATTACCTTCTTCTACGTCAGGTTTTCTCCATGGTTTGTGTTGGGGTTTTTGTTTTGTTTAATGCACATTTAGGTAATTTTTTGCTTTTCCTTATCTCTCCCACATTCTCATTGCATTCCCTTGTCCTACATCATGCCTTTGTTTCCTTCATTTCCATGATGAAAGCATGTGTGGGTTTTGTAAGTACTTGTTTCATGAATGAAGCTTGCATTTTTTGTGAATGAATTTCACTCTCATGATTGATGGTGGTGAAATACAAGGATTTTACATCAACCCGTGCCAAATTTTCAACTTCAATAACACATGCATTCCATGTCCAAGGGCGGGATTTTTGTTCACCATTGCATTTCTTTCATTTTCCCCTCATTTGCAAAGGCATTTTTCTCGCCTTTACACTTGCAACATTTGCATACATGGAGCTAAGTGTCAGGGCAAGATTTTTCAGTGCCTTGACATATCATTCACAAGTTAACACCCAAATGTGAAAGGGCATTGCTTTTCAGTGCCATTGTACCAAGATGCTTTTCCCCAAGTCCAAGGGCATTGATTTTATGCGCCCTTACACTCTTCCTAGTTTTTGCTCCAAAACACTTCAAAACACTATATCATCGCTTCAGACCTCATTTTTTGGCTCCTACATCATTTTCCATGCTTCATCGCTCATTTCATGCTTGCTCAACATCATTGCTTGCTTCACGCATCCCAATGTTACTTTTTTGACTAACATTTGTTGATTCCCCATCTTGCAGTTCCTTTTCAGATCTCATCAAGGGATTCCTGAAGTTATATCTTTTTGATCTAGTTGCTCTCAGATAACAGCGAAGAAGCCTCCATCATCATCAAAGGGCAAAGGAAAAATGAAATACAATTACTAAGGTTTTTATATGCCGACAGTAGTAATTTCAAAGGTGGATAAGATAAAAGAAACTGAGGTCGGCCATCAAGACCTCATTGATTTCATGGAAATAATTGAGCGGAAGCCTCTTGAAGATAATCTGAGAGCCATTATGCACATTAATTTGCATTTGGTGTGCATGTTCCCTACTTATGTACATAATACAAAATTTGTCCTCCAAGTTGCTTCCCATTACATCAGGGAAAGCATAAGTGTAATTGATCCTTTTGGGCATGAGGTATTGAGACTTGGCCCTGAATTCTTTGATATTGTTTTCAAAGTCCCACAAATGGAGAAGTACATTGACATCTCAATAAAACAAGCACAAGAAGTCTATGACTCAGATCCCACCAAGGCTAGGTACATGATAAATAGTCAATGGTTAAAAGAACCTAGGCACACTATCTCAAGATCGAAGGGACTTCCACGAAGTGACATCAAGGAAGATGTTAGGGACATGATCACACTCTTGAGCAGAGTCAAGGGATTGCCTGAATCATCCAATTTTCATGAGTGGATGTGTGAATACATCTAGATCATAAGAAGACAAGAAGCTCATATTGATTGGGGCAAATAGATCAGTGATGAAATACATGAACAGTTGATCAATGTGCCAACCACCTTGAAGTTCAACATAACTTCTTACCTGGTGTATGTTACAGTTGTGATGAGGCAATTTTTGGGTCTATCTACAAAAGGGAACCGAATTTTAGTACCTATGTACAAATATTTCTATCAACTGGAGCTAAAGGAAATCCTTCACCATTTCAGGAGGGTCACTGATGCTTTCTTCATGCCTCTTATTTTCAACTTTGACCCAACTCTTGAGAAGAAGAGAGTGTCTGATGAGGCCTACAAAGTGGTGAGTAAAGTTGGATGCATATTTCTATAATTCCTAACTTTTACTTACATAAGGGTAGGATGCTACATTGGGTGCCCTTACATGTTGCCCAAATATCCCTCGAACAAGTGGATACTCATGGAGTTGTGCAGACAGCTGATTTTAGTTCACAAAGAATGGATGAGGATTCACAAGCTAGGATTCAAGTTTCCACTAACAATCGGTAGGTATACCATCAAAAGTGTACAAAAAGCCAAATCGATCTTTGCATAAATGCAAGTCATGACAATCAAGACCTATAAATACAGATTTGATTTTGACTACCAAAATTTAAAGAAGTTGAAAAATGGTCATCAACACAAGTACCACTTTGAGGAAATTTGGGTTGATTACAAAGATGAAGAGGTTATCTATAAGATGGATTTTTACAAGCTAACCATATAGCAAATCAAAGATTTTGGTGTTGCTGATTTACCATAAGATTTCAAAGATCCTAGTGACATCATGAATGTTGCTTACAATGAATGAGAAATCTCCAAAAGACCTTTTCTTGCAATCCAATGGTCCAAAAAGGAAGGTGTTTCCATCAAAGAGTGGTTGGCACCAATATTGGCTTTGAGATGAAAACTTTTAGGACAAATTCTAAGGGAGAAGAATCTGGAGCAAAAGCTACCTGACAACAAGAACTTCGCATGAAAGATAACACCCTAGGATTAATTTCATTGTTAGAAAAAAGGATAAATGGGTCATCCTAGAAGGAGAAGCTATAGAATCTGAACCATCTCACTCCAAAGGAAAAGGGGTTTTTTATGAAGAGATATATTTCGATGAAGAGGAAAATTCAAGTGATCAATCTGCTAAAGAAGAAGATTTAGAAGAAGCAGACTTTGATGAGGAAGAAGATTCCAAAGGTGCAAAAGAGTCTGAAAGTGATCAAGAAGGTGAACCAGAGTTAGAAGAGCAAGAGGGTGATCAACAGGAACTTGGGCATGATGAAGATCAAACTATGTCTCAACCTAAGAATGTAGTTGAAGAACTTCCCTAGATATCATCGCCTGTAACTTCAAATGTTCCTCACACACCTCCTAATCCAAACACTCCTCCACCACCTGTTCCTACATCTGTAATACCCATAGTAGACATTTCGCCAACCCCTACAGTATCAACCATACGCGATTCTCCTTCAGTGACAAGTATACAAATGGTTGACATTTTGTCAAGTCCTCCATCATCCACTCCCATCCTATCATCTGCATCCTATGATATCACTTAGAAGCTGAGTTTAACGGGTTCATGAATGAATCTGTGCCTGATCAACTCAATGTGTAAACTACAGGAGCAGTTATGATAGACACTACACCAATTGTCACAATACCAGTCATTCCTTCAAAACTAATGATGACAAGAGAGTTGACAGTTGACCCAGAAGCTCGTACCTCCTCTCTTCCCCCTAGGTTAGTATCTCAAGTATTGAAGCAGAAAAAGCAAATGATTTCTCCAAAAGAACTTGATCTTGAAGAGATATCCCCTCCAAAAGCCAAGGGGAAGAAAAAGGAAAAAGTGTATTCATGGCCCTAAATGTTCACAAAATTAGTCATAAATATATTGATTTTGGTGTACCACATCAATAGGAAGGAGATGTCAACATGGAGGATTACACAGTGACAAGAGTCCATCTTGACAAGGTCACAAATGAAATTGGAAAGGTAGATGTGCAGGTAACCTTGGATATACTGGTTGGAAGACTCGACAAAATGGAGCAAGCTTGAAACATCTACAAATAGAAGGCAGAGCATTATGCCACTGTTGTAAGGAGACTTGCAAGATATTCAAGTAATGCACAACCATTGGCAATGGTAAGCATTGAGGACCCAGTTGTCAAGAAGGCTGAGATGTTTGGTTCTAAAGGTAGAGTGTTATATGATTTCATCAAAAATATTGTAGAACACGGTTCTTAGATTATAGTTGTTGCGGATGAAAAAGCTACTCAGATAGCTAAGCTCAAAAAAAATACTACTGAATTTGACACAATTTTCTGACGGCTGTTCATCGATCGTTCGAAAAATATTTGTCAGAAGAGCGACAAAATGGTGAAAATCTTTATGTCATTATTTTTTTATCGAAAGGCCGACGACGAATTAAATGTTGAAATAATGACGAAGAATCGTCAGTTGTCGACATCATGAAATGGCTTGTACTTTCATCAACATATTGATGAACACTTCGTGTATCAATCGACGAAACAACAGCAGACGTTCATCGCCATTTCGACGAAATGGGCAAGGAGTAGCATCAAAACAACACCAAAATTTCATCGAAAGTGCGATGAAATAGGCAAGTAGTAGTGTCAAAACAACACCAAGAGTTCGTCGAATGCGTGACGAAAATAGCAAGAAGTAGCGTCGAAAGAAAACCAAAAGTTCTTTGAAAGTGCGACGAAATGGGCAGGGAGTAGCATGGAAATAATGCCAAAATTTTGTCAAAATTGTGACAAAATGGGAAAGGCTTTACGATGAAACTTTCGTTGCAGCTATAGCAACTTTGTCGAACCTTTCTGTTGATTCGTCGATGGTATTCGTCGAAATTGCAATAAAGCATCAATTTTAAAAAATATATATATTCGTGGAAATGTACCATTGCGGAGATTGATGATTGATCATACATACAGACTACATATTGGTTTGATGCTTCAAATGATGCATTTTTTATATTGAAAAGTGCATTACCTTATTGAGATTCTCTTTGTTTCGAGAATAGTTTAATATTCTCTACTTAACAGGGCAAACCACGTGACGGTGGAAGCTCATTTGGCCCCTCCCCCCCCTCACATCACTCTCAATTCCCCATACCCAATCATATAACATTAATCATTCATTCATCCATTAATAACATATAACATTCATTCATCCATTAATAACATATAACATTCATTCATTAACATATAATATTCATTCTTTCAGTTTTTACATATTATCAAAAATATGGTTGTCATGATATGATTACAATCACTTTTTTTTTGTTTCTTTTTTAAAGCTACATAAAGCTAAAGTGGAGTATCACTTTCTAAATCAATATCTATCCCCCCTTTAGTTTTTCTACCCTCTGCTTGTGATCTTAATGTATGCCTAGTCGTCTACTCATGACATGGACACTGCTGCAAGGGGGGATCTGCTGCAACAAGAAAGAAATGTTAAACTGATATGTTTTATTATTATTGTTACAAGTATTTCATTAATTAAAAGAAAATTAGAGTGGTTCTCTTTATCTGATGGGTCCACATCATGTTCCCAAACTTTTGTTATAGACTCATGCTCAACATGTTGAACACCCTCTAAATCCTGATCTACAGTTGAAACATGAAATGTTACATTAATTAATACACCAATTGAAATTAAATATGTTTAAGAGAACATGAGGGTGGTCCTCTTTACCTGATGGGGCCACATCATGTTCCTGATCTTCTCTAGCCTGATCATGCTCAACACGTTGATCACGCTTTACATACTCTAAAGTTGAAACATGAAAGGTTACATTAATTTATACACCAATTGCAATTAAATATGTTTAAAAGAACTTTAGAGTTGTCCTCTTTACCTAATGGGGCCACATCTATTCCTGATCTTCTCTAGCCTAATCATGCTCAACAGGTTGATCACGCTCTACATGCTCTAAAGTACTGAGATGCACACCATGACCTTCATCTGCACATCCTGCTCCACCCTCACATGGTTGCATTCCAATGTCATGTGTAGTATTATCATTGCTTGAATGTTTAAAACAAATAGGCATGTAATTACTTTACGGTGGAAATTAATATTGAATAAATTGCACAAGTATTCAATTTTAAATAAACTTTATTGAGTTTATTTACCTGTGTGTCGGATACAATGGAAGATTGTGTTTTCCCAGTCAAGACTCTTAGGAATTCAACCACGGCTCCATAGCCCTGCTCGAAGGAAATCTTTAGGTCCTCTTATGTGGGAACTCTATTGAATTTAGAGCCCTACATTTTTGCAGAAGATCATGAATTCTGCTTCTATGGTGTGATAAAACCAAAATTGTTTTCAATTTATTATAATTTGGATGCAATATTTCATTTATTGATACTTACAATTCATGCGGTTAATTTCATATAACCACCAGAGCCAAGTTTGTGTTGCCTGTGCTTTTCTAGTCTTTCCTTTGTTGCCTTCGATGTGTCGGGCAACCTATGAAAAGTTTGAAATATATTAGATTATGTAAAAAGAAAGAGTAATCAGTATATAATTACATTTTTTATTGTATCACACATAGCATACTACTTTAAAAAAAAAAATTAATGGCATTTCCATAGCATACAGACATTGAGAGTAAATAAAATACATAGTTCAATCCATGAATTATAGAAAATAGATTTTTGTTGGTTATATTCATATCGCTGATTACATTGCACAAAACATACTACAACTGCATAAATATCAGATGGTGACAGTTGTCTATGCTACCACATTTTTCATACAGCATGTAAAGCATTTTATCAAGCAGTTCCACTTTGCCTTCTTTTGCTATGGCTAAATCACAAATGGAGGTGCTTCCAGACAAGCTGGATGCTTGGAAAAAATCTATCAAAGCATAATAGTAAGCAATAGCATAGACAAAGCGTGAATGTTTCAAAATGCCTCAAAGAAATGTGGTCTCATGATGATGGAATGCCATGACAATCCATAGCAATTTGCTTGTCATGGCATTAGGTTATAATTCCATCACCATGAGACCATTTTTTGAAACATTTTCAAATAGTTCACTACCTTTTCTATGCTACCACATTTTTCATACATGTCTACCAAAGGAATTTTATCCAAACAGTTCAGCATGCTTTATACTATGGCTAAAAAGTAAAAACCTCAAATAGGTGCTTTCGAACAAGCTATGGATGCTTGGAAAAAATCTACCAAAGCATAATAGTAAGCAATAACATAGACAAGGCAATGAATTGTTTGAAAAAATGCCTAAAAGAAATGTAGTCTCATGTTGATGGAATGCCATGACAATCCATAGCAATTTTCTTGTCATGGCATTCGTCATGGCATTCCATCACCATGAGACTACATTTTTTTCAAGCATTTCACTGCCTTATCTATGCTACTGCATTTTTCATACATGTCTACCAAAGCATTTTATCAAACAGTTCATTGCCTTTTTTCTATGGCTAAAATCCTAAAATAGGTGCTTTCAAACAAGCTATGGATGCTTAGAAAAAATCTATCAAAGCATAATAGTAAGCAACAAGCCATGGTCTCATGGTTTTTTTTGTCTGAAAATTAGCTCAATTTTATTCATGTTTTTTTGTAGATTTTAAACACATTTTTTTGGCGATTTTGTAGTTTGAAAGGGAAAAAAATCATTGACCAAAAATTAAATGATTTTTTCAAAAAATCAAGGGAAAAATCTTTCATCCTACAGTTTGTTTAAAAATCGCGATTAATCAGGAATTTTTGCAGATTTATGCTTCTATATCACATACCTTCCTTGGCTCGATGGTGTCTTTCCTTTTTTCTTTTCAACCTTCTCCTTTCCATTAGACACCAAGTCCTTCCACTCCCTCTCTAGAATCATGGGGGGATGCTCGTACTTTTTGTTCTTCTCTAAATCTGACCTATATTGGTCCCTCGCATACTTTAGATAGGTACCAGCTTTCTTAAGGACCTTGGTTCAGTTGAATGTTTTATCACCGAACAACACAACTAAATGGCTAGTGAGCTTATCTTTTAAATCTTCATTTTTGGCATTCCACCATGTACGTATGGTGGGCTCGAAGAGATCCAATGTAATATCACTTAGATGTTTATAAAAAACATCATTTCCTACAAAATGATCATGGGATCAATAGTCTAAAAAGAGCGATCAATAAGTAAATTTCAATTGGATTATATAGAATAATAATTTCAAAAGCATTTTAAACACCTAGGACCTTCTACATCTTTATAGGGGTGGGAATGAAATCCTCGGTCACCACAAGTGTGACTGGCAATGTTCCCATACTAGTAATACAGGAAGATCTAGGAAATGCTACTAAAACATCACCAGTACTAGTGGCCTTTGCATCCCCAGGTACATGTCCTAATGCATGTTACGGTATGTATGTTAGATTACGGAAAGTGCGTGATATGAAGATGTGCATGGTATGTGTTGCTGAAATTTTAGACAACAATATAGGCACGAATGATGAGGTCAAATGATGTGATGTATGCGCAGGAAGATCAAGATGGACACTTGTACCAATCACTACTCCTCGGGAAGCACTTGCAATACCTAGTATGGCAGGAGCATCACTTGAGGAGGCAAATAACCCTATAAAACAACACATATTTTAGTTCATGACATAAAAGAGTAAAAATATATAAAACCATGAATGAACTTATATTTATAATTAAAGACCTCATGACAACTTACTTGCAAGTTTTGTAATCTCTCTGTCAATACTTTAACCCTCTCTCTTATCTCATCTGTTTGAGGCATTTTGAACATCAACTTAGTCATTTCTTCATTGCATTTTTTCATGAGCTTCTATATCATATCGAAAGGGTTTGTTGAATAAGTGATGTCATCATCACAAAATATTGACTACACCTCACTATAGATGGTCTTCTCTACTACTAGTGCCTTTCCCCGATCAATTGACTGCAACAAGAATATTAAAAACATTATCGAAATTAACCCAAAAAACTTGTGAAAAAAACATAATAATTAAACATTTTTCTCATATCTAATTTGTACAATTACAATGAGGTAAACCTATCAGGTAGAAACACCTGAAGATACATCGCGATCTATGCTCTGGGCTAGAGCCTTCTATGTACGATCAATGTCCCCCTGTGACAAAAATTAAATATAAAAAAACATTACCAAAATGAAACCAATAGACTTATGAAAAAAAATATTAGAATAAAATGGTATATTGGAGTTATTAATTGGAGGTTGGAGTGGAAATGGGTACATAGTACATACCACCCCCATAGTAACTATGTTTGTAACTAAGTGATTCAAATTGTAATTGAATGTAACTCTTCCCTCTGAGTTAGTAGTTTATAGCACATATGGTCTACAGTTTCCCTCACATTACTTCGAATATGCAATTGGGTTGCTTATTTGTTATTGAAGTTATTATCTTGTTTATAAACCTTGCAATATTCCCTAATATTGTTGGCCTTCTATTAATGTACATAGCCACTCCTTTATTTTGATCCTTATCTTTTAGTTGTATATAATTTGTTGACAGTGCATACCTACTCATACTTCATGTATATCAAACCAGTTGCATCCAATATTTGCTTAGCTGTAATAGGAGTCCAACTTATACTCCATGTGATTCATTAGCTTTTTTTGTAACAAAACTTTATGGCATCCATGCAAAATAGGCCCAAACCATATAATGACAATGGTGTTATGTGATATATCCTCTTGTTGACACAAAAATCAGTGTTTATTGGATGAAGTTCCTTGGGTACCCATTGTTTCCATAGATGTTTGTACCTCAAGGGCACCTCGATGTCGCCTATGCTCTCATCATCATAAGAACATGACCCCCCTTCAGCAAGAAAAAATTCCATGCGTTTACGGAATTTTCTTCTAATCTTTTGACCTCTAGTTGATCTCCTTCTTTTAGACATACTACATGTCTCGCTTTCCTCTTCTCTTCTTGAATTTCCCTCGCTCGAGGAAGATAGATATAACAAATACCTATTTGGTTGTACCTGCACTCATAAGGATGTTGGATGAAGTTATTTCATGGTGATGTGATCCCAAGGTGACATTATGATTAATCTATCATTTCATCGATAGAATTTCACAGGTTATAAGGTAATCAAGTCTTGATAGATTGCAAGCTATTTTTACTACCATCCAAATATGTCCATCACAAATAAAATCTACGTAACGTTTTAACTCCTAAACTTTGTAACAAGTGTTAAATGTGACTATGGTCCACCAGTTACACAACCAAGGCCTCAAATGTATTCTCTAATTGTAATCAAAGGACTTTTTCTCTTCATTCAAGTAAATAAACTTGAAGGGAAACACCACCAAGTGGATTATTCGACACCTACATGACTAAAAATAACAACAAATTTACATTTAATTTCCAGATGTCTAAGTGGTTAACGGGGAGGGAGTGTGTACTAGGCCTGGTTAAGTCATCACAAGTTTATGCTTTGGCAATAAATATTTTTTAAGTCAT
>VDFB02086081.1:189705386-189724470 GCA_007258455.2 Sequoia sempervirens | reverse complement strand
ACAACATAAATGAGAGGTATTTAAACCTGATGAATAGTCCTCACAACTTAGTATCCAAATTCCAATAGCTACTAGTTAACCTATTAGCCCTTGTGTATGATGGCTTCACACTTAAAGATGCTTACACCTCTTGTAACATGCCCATGTTCTACACAGTAACTATCCTATGTTTTAACCTCAAGTAAATAGTTATAAACATCTAACCATTATGAGCAATAATTTTTTTTCGGTTCATATAAAAAGATAGCATGCATATTTGAAATAAACATCTTTCCAAACTTTCCCTATTGCATTATATCAAAGTATTACAAATTTTTAATATATTGATTTCATAGAAAATAAATCATGATAAAATTTTTCTTTTACAATCTTTCCATAGACATGGATACAAAATAACAAGGCTCCATTGAGCTTATTGGAAATACATGTACGAATGGTCTAGGTATACTCCATCAAATCTCAGTCACCAATTGATGAGGAGAAGCATCACTCAAGCGCTTTTCTGCCAACCTTGAACTAACTGCGGTCCTCCACACATCTATCAAAATGATAGATGGCCCTACATTTCGACAAAGAGATTAGTTTGGTAACCTCACAATAACATAGACCTCCCTTGAGCTTGGTGGTGTGTCCTAAATGATTCTAGATCTGTCATACACTGGATACAACCTACTCATACGACATTCCTTGTCTAGTATGTAAATTTGGATCATAATGAACTGATAGTGTAAACAATGGAAACTTACACTACTTTGGCCAAAGTATTCATCACCCGAAATTATGGAGTGGATGTCACATGCTCACCCACCTTCCTAGCTTGATTTGTATTGACCATTCATAACCTATGCATAGGCTATCCCCTTACGCCATGGAAGTAACCTTAACCCATGAATAATCTATAACCTCTATGTTATTTACAACTGATTTATTAAGTAAATCATAGTAACTCTAAGACTCAAATAGTTTAAACATTAGCTATATAAGTTCTATCCATAATATAGTAGATAATCCCTCTATATTTCCCTATTCCTTAATTGTGAATACGTATAAACACTTCAAGCAATCTAGATCCTTATACTAAGTACATCAAGAAATATTTCAATTTCATATAAGAATAGAATAACCTTTCCCTAATAAGCAATTGAACTAATTTCCCAAACAAGACAAACAATGTCACACAACCTTCTCTAATGCATAAAAAGTATAAAAGAGTAGAAATACACATGCCTGTTTATGTAATACTTCCAATTGATCGAATTCCTATCTCAAACTTCCCTTAATTCAGTATGTCATTCCCTAATAAACCTTCTCCCTCTTTACCAAATCTCACTCTTAAAATCCTCTCACAACTCTCAAAAACTCACTCAACTAAAAAAATCATATAATAACAACTTAGAAATTCACAGTGAGAATGTAGATATGTGTCCCTATTTAAGTAGAGAGCACCTCTATTTATACACAAAGGTCAACAACTAAAGGCTAGGAATAAGGTATCATGAATGACACTTCTCATCTCAAAAGGTTCGACTCAACAAAATTAAGAAAAGGTGGTAGCTAAAATTGTTGCACAATAAACATATGTACACAACCATAGTGAATGAGTTGATTTCTCAAATGGACAACAAGAATTATAATCATAAATGCAAGGTAATTGTCTTCTACAGGACGACTTACTCTACCAACATCATACTTGATCAATTCACATATTTCATATTGCTTCATAATCCAAAATTCGTATTACAATTTAGACTTCCAATTGGTTTACACTACTCACAAGTTGGCGCCACATTTGCAATTCGTGCCCTATTTTATTGGTCACTGTTTTCTCTTGACTAAGTTAAAGGTTCATATGCTAGAGTATTCGTTTTCCTTTGTTTTACTGACTCAGTCTTTGTAGACTATATTACACATTGGTTTATCATTGATATTATGCACTATTCACAGCGCTCGCTATATTTTACTTAAATGAACATTAAATACTTTACGCTTCTCTTATGTTTATGCGCTACTTTAAGCACTATTCTCTTTCCTTTAAGCCACGTGCATTACTTAGCATATGCTATGTTTATTATGCTATGCACTTGTTAAATAATTCAACGCTATAAAAATCATTACCATATATATATATATATATAACATATATACCTCAACTTACAAGTTTATAGAACTATATTTTTCAATATACAAATACACATATGTATTCTTATATTTCATAAATTAATACATGCATATATATACATATATATGTACATTTGTATATATATAAATTAATATACAAGTATGGACGTTTCCAGTACGTCAATTTACATATGTGTATGCTTATATATATATATATATCACACCTTGATATTTTAAACACATATTTCTACAGTCACATTGATTGACATATATACATGGAATGTACATATATATGTCACCTTGTTTGTTCGATATTTCCACACATATGGGTAATCTGCCCATGAGCATGTGTAGATACATCTATCTATGCATACTTATGCACGTATTTACTCATGTGTATGAGTTTATCATTGACATATACATATATCGATGGGATATATACATTTTATGTATATATCCCATCGATTAAATAGAAACACATAAAGAACTCACACATCTCATAGAGACTCAATACTTAAACTCCTAAGCAAGAACATTCACAAATAAAAACACATGCAAGACTAAAAGTAACTTACTATTTCCCAAACTATTATCCCGAATTGACCAATCTAGAAGTGTGTGTGTGAAAGCTATGTTTAGGTCTTTATCAAAGGTTACCAGACCAAGTTCTTCTCCCTAAGTGATACTTCCCCTCCCTTAAGGAGGCTTGATTCCATTATTGAATCCAATTTAACACTTTGTAACAATAGTTCGTTGAAAACAATACATTCTCTTGCATCATATATTTTCATAATCAAAACATTTCATAACATCAAATTAAACCAACATTTATTCTTCATATTTTCAAAGCACATAGAGCATAGATACACTCATCTAAATCATTTTCACCCAACTAGGTAAAAGTAAATAAGTAGTAACAAAATGAGGTGTAACACCTCTACTATGCACAACAATTTCTATTAATGATATAAACAATATTTTTCTAATTATAATGATATTAATAATATCAACTTGAGAAGGACCCTAACAAAGAAATATAGGATATAAAATTTTCACACTTTATTTACTCAACCAACTTTCATAATCCTATCCTTAGTCACATCAATAGTCTATTGGCATAATAATCATATCAATGATATGATTCACAGTGGTGCCACTTGCAATTATTGTAAAAGATAATGGCAATCAACATCTTTAATCATAACCTTAAATAAAAAAATGTTAATACACATAATATTGTGATTGTACAACTATTCCTTTCTAGTCATCATTATTGCAAGGATCTTGTCTAACGGAGATTATACCAACTCCATTCAGTTTACAAGGGAAAACCATAAAGGTACTTATCTTCAACCCTTTACATTGCGGTTAATGAAGCCTTACCACTCTTCATTAAATTTGATCTTAAATACTTAAAGGTCTACTCATAATTCCAAGGCTAAAATTTTAGTTTAACTAAGGAATCATTAACTAGTATGCCTTGGTATCATAAATACCATAATATAATAATGTGTAAACCTAGTTCAACATAGTCAAAGGAAATTTATTAGTGCATTATGGGTGGAAGAAATTTGTCACATTATGCAATTGCATGTTCATCCCTTATACATATGTAAACACAATGTAGTAACATGCATAAAGCGTGATAACTACATGAAAAAATGCCTCAGGAATATGGAGGCATGTATGTCACACATGTTTTTTTGGAAAAAGGGTCTCAAAGAATATGCCTATATTAGGCAATCAAACTACTTAAATATATTTTTTCCATCCTCTAAAGCGACTATAATAGTTTACTTAATCCAAACAAACACCTATATAGATATGGATAGTTTGATTTAATATGCACTATTTGCATAAAATCATTAAGGTGAGGTTTAAAATAGATTCTCTAACAACACTCCCAACTAAATAAGAATTAAATTTTTTTTATGCAATATCAGTTTTGTTGTAGCAAAAAATAAAATATAGGGATTGCTTGTAAACAGTTCATATTAAATTTTTATAAAAAATAAGAAAGAAATAAAAACCCAACACTTGAGTCTATTTTTTTACATTTAATAAATGTAGAAAATGCTACTATTTGAACATTCCCATGGAAAAATTATGGCCACAACACTCCATATTCAATTATAAGGGAAATTCATTAAACCTTATTGATCTCAGATAACAAAAAAACTCTAGAAATTTTTATGTTTAAATATAATGTCAATATCTTACTCTCAGTGGAGGGTTTGGTAAAGATGTTTTCAATTTTATTTTGATGTTGGATAGTACTAAAGATCAATGATATGATCACGAATTAGTTCCTAAATGTAGTGGGAATGTATCTCAATGTGTTTGGTCCCCTAGTGGTGGACTAGATCATTTGAGATTTATATTGCACCCTGGTTATCATAAAAGATGACTGTAAGCTTTTGGAATGGAATTCCAAACTTAGTAAAAATATTTTGAAGCTAAATAGCCTTAGTGGCAACTCAATTGCTCCTCAATACTCAACCTCTATAGATAAAAGAGAAATTACAAACTACTTGCTTGACCAACAAATGACTAGAACAAAGTGAAAATAAATATATTGAAGTAGACTTGTGGTCTTGAGATTTTCTTACCCAATTTGAATCTTTGTATCCAACCAATTTAATATATAAACCATTGTATATTGAATCTTGTAACTATGAGTTCCTTGAACATAGTGAAGTATTTGCTTAGCTACTTTCCAATGTAGCTCATGGGGATCCTATGTGAACCAAGAGACTATAGGTCTACTACATATGAAATGTTAGGCCTCATATGACGGTAAGTGCACCAAGATGGTTCCCAAAAATGGGGCTTAAGTGGCCACTTTTTTTTTTGAAATCAGCAAATGCTGACTTTGGACGTGAAATTGAAGATAGTTACACTCAAAATTTTGAGATGGAACAAAAACAAGGATCGAAGTGCTCTAAGTCTACTTTCTAAACCACTAATTTATTTTGAAAATGGTTGAGATTAAGGGGTTCAAAAGAGGGATGTACACAAATTGGTGTTGTTTTTGTCAGAAAAACATAACATAGCAACTCTTGTATGACCTAAGCACGGTGAAATTTTTTGTAGTATTTTTAAAAACGCTATGGTCATAAGTTAGCTAATAGCATCTAGTTGATGCATAATTTTTCTGATAATTTTTTAATGAATATTTGATTTTTTACTAATTTTCTAAGTGGGCACTTCTTGAAAAGCAGAATTTTGGCTATGCTCCCCCTACAAATTTTGGAAAATAATTGATCTTTTTTAAAAAAATTTTGTAGAATGGAGTCTAGTTTCTAAAAATGTAATTTATTTGAAATTTTGATGAATGGTTAATTTATAACAAAAAAAAACACCAAACATTACTTTTTTTTTGCAAAAAACAGACATACAAACAAAAGAAATTATGGATGAAAGGCTTAACTTTGTCAAAAAGTGAAAAAAATTACATCGTTGGATAGCTAAGAGAGAACCTAACATTACCCATGTGTTCGATTTTGTCAATATTGAACTAGATGCAATCTTGATGGTGAGCACAAACCCAATTATGTGAAAAATTGTAGACTTTGCAAAAACATGTCTCTGGCCTTGTTGGGAATTCCCTCGAAGCCTTTGGGTTGGTATTCCAAGGCAAATAATTTTATTTTTTTCTTTGTTTTTAATGTGAAATAATGCGAGCACGTTTTTAATTTTTTTTTTCAAAAGTGGCCACAAAATTGCTACCCAACTTCATGCACCCGCCCATGAGTCAAGTATTAGAGACTCCCAACTAATTGGTGATACAAAGTAGCATCCAAAAATTATGAAGAAATAGATTTGGATCAGGCTTATAGTCAACCATGCAAAATCTAGAGAGCATGTCAATGTGTATATTTTTCGCCAAATGAAGATACCTAAAGATGATTGAGTGATCTCAATCCTCAAGAAGTAATACAAAATCTACCCAAGTTTGAAATAAAAAAATAATATTCATTGCTTGAAGGGTGGATGAGAGATTTCATGTAATCATTAAGTGCTCAACATATAGAACTTGATATTTGAGTGCCTCATCTTGCAACAAAATATAAATGTCTCAATTACAGTGACATCTAGTGAATCCAATTAATAGAAGGAAGAATTCTATCTTTGCTTGCTAGGATTTAGGGTCTTATTTCAAATCATAGAAAGACTTTCAAAATAGGAAAATGAATGAAATATTGAATGAGACCTTGTGATTTCTCCATGAAAATTTCCTCCTGAAGGTCACCATGAAGAAATGTGCTCTTCACATCCATCCAATGAACTTCCCAACAATGGGCTACAACTATAAAAAGGACAAGGAATATGGAATTCATTTTGGCAACTAGTGCAAATTTTTTAGAGTAGTCAATCCTAGGAATCTAGGAGAATCCTTTAGTGGTCAAGTGAGCCTTATGCTTATTAGTCGACCCATTTGCTAAATTTTTGTTAGATAAATATTCTTGTATTGAACAAGTTTTATTCCCTTAGGAAGATGAACTAAATCCCATTAGCTCATTCTCTAGGTGATGACCCCTCAATTCATCTTGAGTACAAAATATTTTTTCTAAAGTGGTCTATACTACATTTTTTGTAAAGGTTGACTCTATGTGAAAGAGAAAATATGAATATAAAAACATGCATAATGCACCAAAAGCTTCATCTAATTTATTAAACCATTTAGGATTTTCCACAATTACAGTTGGTTAAGTTTCAAGACTCATTGTTACCCTTTGTAGACCTTGCTTCTTTAGATAGATAGTCTTCTTGGACCTCTAATTAAAGTAGTTATAGGGTATTGGTACAAAACTTGAAAGTTGATCCATTTTAAATAAAAAATAATATTGTAGTAATTGTTGTGTAGAAAATAAATTGCAGGATACTTAAAGAGTGCACACAAGACACCCCACCTTTTTCACTATATTCAAAATTCACCCCTCCAAAATTACAAGTTGGCACTTAAAAAAAATAGTGTTTATAATTTTTTTAGATGACAAATTTGGTCAGCCCAAAAGTGGCCAAATTACAACTTTTAATTAAAAAAAAATTGCTTCATTAGAAGTTGTACTATGTTTTTCGATTGCTTCATTAATATTTTTTAATATGTTTCTACTATGGTGATTGATTTTTATTTTTTATCATCACTATCTCATTTTTATTTATGTAAGGTGTGCAATGAATTTGGGTGGTAAAGGTGAGATGTAAACTACCAAGCACAAATGTACTAAAAGAAAGTGGTTGTGATGATCTATTATAATTGTCAAGAAGATTTTATATTTGCAACATGTAAATTATCATTTTGATATTAATCATAATCAATCTTTCATTCCCATCTTGAAATCAAGGAACACATTTTTCATTGTATAGTTAATTCACCTACTACTACTAATACAACATTAAGGTAAAAGATCCTCTTTGATCTTTGGCCAAACATTTAAATATTCTAAATGAAATATAAAAAAGGGATCTTAAAATTACTTAGGTATTCATATTTCAAAGGGCCAATCACAGGCAAGGGAGGCTGGTTCACATATTTTTTTCTCCCACCTCCCACAATGCATATCAAGAGAGTTTGTCTTTAGAAAAATTGAAATCCTCCTTTAGTCAAAATAAAGTGGATTACGATAAAAGTTTGGATGCCTTTCTACTAATGCCAAAGGAATCTGTGGAATGGATTTATTTATCTTGCAAGTTGATGGAATGAAGACAATAGACCCACAAAAACCAGCATGCCTGGGTTCGCATCTGAAAATTGAAGTTTCCCATCCTGTACGAGTCAAGGTTGTTGATCGTGGCCCTAACATAGAATTGCTGGTTGCATCTCAAGTAGAGATATGTTGAAGGTGTAGACCGAGAGTTCTATATGATGTAAAATTGATGCTGAAGACACTAGATATGAATATTTTCACAACCGATCTTGTCAGATATGCAATAGGTGATCTCCAATGAGAGGTGTACAGATATAGGCCAGATCTATCACTTGAAAGCGGTCATACTAGAAGCCAATTAACAGAACGCATTGAGAACATATTGATTGGTTGATAGATAATTTTGTATTGCAAGTGTTGTTTTCTATCGAGACATGCTTCAAGTCAAATACCACTATGGATAGTACCAATTGATGTGGAACAAAAGGAATTCGGAACCCAAGTATTAAGGTTCTTTACATCATCTTTAGAGACTGCAAGATTGGATCAAGGAATTTAGAGTCGGTTGTTCTTACTATTGCTAACAGTGGCATGGTTCAAAACACGTATTTTATATTTATTGATATAATCATTCTTTAACATTTTGATTAAAAAGAATCTAGTAATTTACTCTAATTTTTTTTTTTTTCCTTTTGCTTGTTCGTAGGTTTGTGTATGTCCCTGGATTCAATTGTATTCTTTATGATCTGATAATTCTTGTATTAATTTCTTTGCTCACATCAAAAGAATATTACAGAAGAACCACCAGAACATCTTAGGTCTTTTATTGTGCATGAGACACAATCGGGACTGTTTGATCATTTTCAAATGCAGACATAGCTAAGTCACTTATAGAGGAAGCATACAGTCTTTATTAAAATTCAGCATAACGAAACCCCTGGGGTTAGTTCATTAGATCTTGGTTGTAGTTTCAGGTAGTGCAGGTCATAGGTTTGACTATTAATTTTTCTATGGTGCGGATAAGGGTATGGTGCACATTGGTTGAAAGATTATAGAAGGATCATCCTCCAAAGAACTAAGCTTTATACTATAAAGAACTAAGCTTTCGATCCCCAGACTAAACGTTTGATTCCTCTCACTTCAAAAAAACATAAAAATTCAATATAATGATTTCAAATTTAGATTAATGGATCTCTCTGACTTGTCTTATATAATTTTTTTTTGTTAATGATAAAATACAAATTTTAATAATAAAAGAAAGGCATACATCATTTGTGACAGAAATGGCAAGTGGGATGTGCCACTTCCTCCCCTCATCTTGCTCCTCCCTCGTGATAATCAATGTAAAATACAAAGAGGACAATAGAGGAAGGATTAAACAGAGATGTAGGTCATGCAAATGCTGAAATTTCCTTAAAGTTTGTTCTTATTAGGCAGAAGATATCAACATAATGCTACAACAAGTGACATATAAGTATTTATTATGATATTCCTATCAGGATTCAACCGTGTAGTTTATGAGTCAAACTCATTGACCCACATTTTATGAGTAGTGGTTCACAAGAACCCATCTGTCATGATAATGAATGGTCCACTCAAGACTCATTGCATCTAGGTGATGCTCATAGAGGTGAAGCACTTGGCCTTCCTGGGAGGTCACCCATCCCAATACTACTCCAACTCAAGTGCGCTTAACCACAGAGTTTTCTCCAAGGTTAAGCCCACTTAGCTTGCAACCCTATTTGCAAAACCTTCATCAAGTGTTGTGCCCTATGAATCATTCATTATAGAGCCCCTTTAGCTCATCAATTGATAAGTAGGAGGTATTTTCCACAGCATGTCAAATTATGATATTGCTATCAAGATTCAACCGTGTAGTTTATGAGTCAAACTCATTGACCCACGTTTCATGAGTAGTGGTTCACAAGAACCCATCTCTGATGATAATGAATGGTACACTCAACACTCATTGCATCTCGGTGATGCTCACAAAGGTGAAGCACTGGGCCTTCCATTATCTATGTAGACTAAAAGCTATTTATTTTTTTCAATGAGATTTTCTGTATATGCTTTGTCAAGTTTTTCCAATAAGAATATATCTTCATTTCTTAATATGTTTTTCAAATGTCAAAATATACTCAGTGTATAATTCATTGAGATTTTACATTTCATGCTTGAATGTCAGAAGGTAGACTTCTATTCTCATACCAAAAAATCAAGTATTCCACCTCGAAGTCCCATTAAAAATCAACATCCTTTCTCCCATGCCCATAACCCACCAAACCAATTTCTTCTTCCTTTAGTGATCTCCATGCCCTTTCCAAGTCTCACCTAAATGCTTTATATAAGCCTTATGGGGTAGTTTTCAAAACATCGTAACCTTTCACAAAGGTTGCATTTTAATAATTATATAATAAATATATTTATTCCTCACCTTTTAATAGATATTTTATAAATATCCTTTATTAATCTATATTTTAACCAAAGGATCATATTATCTTTTATTTTTCTCTCTTTTTTAATTCTAAAGGATTATATTAGTAGTTTTTATTCTTTTGGGGAAAAAGTCACATAATAGTGACATTATCCTTCGTAAGTAAAAAAACATTCGCTGAGTACATTTAAATAATGAATGCTATAATATACTTAGGATTAGGACATATCCTAAAGTAATACATATTACACCAACACGAGATTGGATTTCCTTGATTCTTGTCCATCAACATTACCTAGCTATGTAAGCTTTTCATAAATTTTCCTCACAATTTTGAAGTACCTTTCATTATTCCAGATATTTCCTCCACCATTGACAATATCATAGAAAAAATTTAGCCTTAATAATATACATCCCAATGATCTCATCAGTTTAATTCCTACACACCCTAATGGTGAGGCTAGCCATGGTATCAAAGTGCTTCAGAGATAGGCATGGCCTACCAATGATCTCCATCAATTTTTAGGGCTCTTACTCTCTCTTTGTACACTCACTTGTATAGGGGCTCCAATTTCTCAAGTGGAAACCCTCCACATCTTCCTCTTCCTCTCACTATTAATGATAACCAATGGAGGGAAAAAGGATGCTCACTATTAAAATCCATTACTGACCCAATAAGATCTCATGACCTTCCAATTATATTTTTCCACCTAAAAATAATTGTGCACCAAAAAGGGCATGAATTATCATTATTTCTAATGAGCCCGATAGGGGAAAAAGTGCTAATATTATTTTTTATGCAATTGTCAAAGTTTGGTCACTGCATTAGCAAGTTTTGTGGGCCCTTTCTTGGTCTACACACCTAATCTAGTAATGCAATAATGCAAATAACGTTTGCATATTAGAGGACATCCCTCCACACTTCTATAGTACATCAAGGCACATTTACAATGTATGTTTAAGGCATGAATTAAAAATATAATGCTTGATAAGCATGTGTATTCTTGATAGTGTGTTGGTAACAAATTGTGAAGGTTATTGCAAATATTACATCTTTATCTAAGTGTATTAATGATCCAAAAAATATTTTTGAGAGAGAATCAATATTTAACTGTAGTAGTTGTAGAACCAAAAAAATATAGACATTCACAAGAAGCCATAGGGTTTCATTTTTAGCTCTAAGTATTATGATTTCAATATTGTAATAGTAAGGTTTCATCCCAAATTTATTATAGCACTTGTAAAATTTCAAGAGTGAACGATTAAAGGTAGGGTCAACCTTAATTGAGTGTTTCTATGAGTTCAATATGTGTTTCTAGATGGGTTCTTTATATATTAGTTAGCTAGAAAATTATAAAATCCTCATAAAGATTTTGTGAGTTATCATCTCAAAAAGTAAAAGAAATATTTGTATATTCTTGTAGATTACTAAGTGGACTTATTTAATATTTTGCCAACATCTTTTATTTTTTTGAATATATGTGTAGAACCTATTTTACATGTAAGTTTTGGAGAATATAGTCTTTTGTAACATCTTTATTAAGGAATCACCATTTGTTGTAGTTACTGCATGTTTTGTATGAATCTAGTGACCATTTTTCCCAATTGAATATAGGCACTAGTATATTACTAGATTTCTCTCTCTTTATCCTAACACACCTACAATAAATTAATTTAAATATGTTTTTAGTTTAATCTAATTTAATGCATTGCTATCATTTCTAAATATGTACAATAACAATAGGGTGTCAAAAACTATATTTCAAACATCTCATATGGAAAATTAGTTTATTTAATTAGGGGATTAACCTTGAGTTCCTCAAAGCAACATATAAGTACAAAGTGACAACTAAAGTAGGGGCACACTATACAGTGAGCATGGTTTGTATAAAGATGAGTGTTTAGTCTTTGTGGTGATACTAATTATAACACCTTGGGGAAACCCCCTTGGTTCAATAGAGCTAGAAGTGAAGGAGGCCCTACTGATCTCAACAACCGGTCTTTAGTTTCTCAATCTAAATATAGTTTTATGGTTTCTCTCCAAGGTTTGACACCCTTTGCATTTGGGAGAAGATTAAACCTTATGGATTTGGAGCCTACAACTCAAATCACTAAAAAATAGCACTATTTTTAGGGAGAATCTTGAATCAACATCCAATTTAAATACCTCAATCAAATAGTATTTATATTTCAGCTCTACCCATGAGGGCGTGGTTCGGTGGTCAAGTCGCTTGGTTGTAGTGACAGCCACCAGGGTTCAAATCTTCGCTGGGCCAAAGTGCTCGCAGGCCTTGTGCCTTCGCTGGGCTGTTGTGCTCGCGGATTTGGTTGTTTCTTGTGGTTTCTTGTATCCGGTTCATAGCTCCGGTCAAAAGCGTTTACCCCTAATAATATGGGTGCATTGCACCTTTGAAAAAAAAATAAAAATTTCAGCTCTAGGAAATTAGGTTCTTTGTTGATAGTTTCAGAAAACTTGTTGAGATGAAAACATATTTCTCCTAATTTGAGGAGTGAAATTTTTGTCAAGGGTATGTTTAGAAACTGTTTGAAAGGAAAATAAGTTATAAATGGAGAGAAGATAAAAATTTGGAGGTAATAGATAGCCTAGTGAGACTTCAACAAAAGAAAGGAAATAAAAAGAAATGTGGAGAGAAAAAAATATGAGTAAATTTCCTATACTTGATTCCTTAAGTATTGAATTAGTAGATACTTTAGGTAGAGGAGGTACTTTAATAGATAATTATCAATACACATCATATGACTTCGTTGATAATAGGGTCAAAACTAGTAGGATAACTTTTAGACTTGAATATGGTTGGCCTAGTAATGAAAAAGATAATGCAAGAATTAGAATCACAACCCGTCAATTGCATATTAAAGATGTAGGTATGAATCTTCCTCCATCTCTATGTGTAAAAAATACAAGAGGAAATTTACATCATAATTCTCCAACTTTCTCTCATAAAATTGAACAATCTAGTTAGACACCGAATTCCATGATTTTGATGCAACTACTTAGTTAGGGAATGAATATAGGGAGAGAAAACTAGATCAAGAAATTTATTGATAGATCATGTCCATCAATGACAATAATAATTTCCTTGAATACACAATTTCTAAATAAAAATCAATATATTTCTCATCAACATTTCATAAATCACAACATTGCACAAAATGTTCCAAATCAATGTGCACACAATGTACAATAAAATCAAAAAGTTGCAAATCAAAACTACCATAATGCAAGACAAAACATAAGCGTTAAATGCATAAGACATGTTTAGAGGTTTTCTATAGTAACACAACTATTGAGAATATAAAGGTACAAATAGTTAGGATTTATAGAATTCCTAATTGTCCTAATCCAATTTCAATCGAGATAAGGAGAAAGGCGCCAAAAAAATAGGGAAACGATATTATCATTGGTGATGACCACTTAAGACATTTCATCAATGTAATAGATGAATATGAAGTAGAAAATGGAGATGTTATGTTGAAACTCGTTGTGCAATAATTAGAAGAAAGTGCCAAGGAATGATATAGAATCCTTATAGATAGTAATATTGACAATGGGATGAGTTTATGAGGGTATTTATACTACAATATAGAGAAAGAGTTGATCCAAATTGTAATCCATGAGCTCACTACTATAAAGAAAGTAGCGAATGTAACACCCTATTGTGCGATCTAGTGACCCTCCGTGTCGGTCGTCATTTGGGTGGTCATGTCGTTTGGGTAAGTGTTTATTTGTTAAATGTAATATTTTTTTTAAAGGCCTTGTTAGATCAATTAATTAAATTAAATTTGGCTTATAAGATAATTTAAGTGAATTTAGAAATTAAAATAATTATTGAATAAATTAATTTTATGAAAAATATAAAGTAAATAGCTTATTACTAAATAAACAAATTGTGTTTTGTAAAAGTATTGTTCAAAATTATATTTATTGACAATTGATAATATTATTATTTTATGAGGATAATTATTTAAATGATATAAAAAAGGAATAAAATCAAATAAAAAGATAGAAAGTTTCCCATGCAAATTCATGCCCATCCTTGAAGTAAACATTGAAAAAGGAAACTTAAAGCATTATTGGAAATTTTAGAGATTTTATGGGATTTTGGCTTTCGAAAAGGGGGAAGAAAAATCCTTTTTATCAGTTAATCTTGTTCTGAAAAAGGAAACCTTGCTGAAGAGAGAAAGAAAAACGAAAAGAAAGAAAGAAGAAAGAAGCAAAAAAAAGAAAGAAGAAAAAAAAAGAAAGAAGAAAAAAAAGAATATAGTTTTGGGACTGGTATTGTTTTGGGGGGATGAATCTCGGGGCGATTAAGTTTTGGAAGAAGGAATTGTAGCTGCGAGAGGAAGGGGGGTTCTAGAGAATGGATCGGGGGTCTGCAGGAGTTGGGGGGAAATCTTTTGGTTCTGGAGGGTTCCTGTAGCGGCTGTTGAAGCTGGGAAGAAGATGAATCTGCAAATGGTGAAGCCTGATCTCGGAATCAACTCTGCAGCCGTGCTTCAAATCAGGTTCCATTCCTTTTGAGATTTATCTTTGTGATTCTGAAATAAATTGTGAATGTTATGCTGTCTGAATTCAATATTTTTCTTTGTCGAAACTGATAGAAGATTGAATTACCTGAAGATTACCCAAGCCTGCAATGCTAGGATGCGTTCTAGAATGTTTCGTTATTTCAAAGATTTGTGGGCTTCCTCTCAGGGTTTACATATTTTGCATGCATGTCTACTGGCGCCCACAATCTTCTTGCAAGCCTATTAACCTTTGCCTTGAATGAAATTCCCCATTCAATGATTCCTCTGTCGTTTCTCTACTGAATCCATTGCATGGATTAACATCTTTTTCAGCATGCCATGGTCTCCCAATATTATATTATTATGTTATGAAATGGCCCTGTGTCGGCCTACAGGAATAATTGGTGTATCGGCCTTGCATGTCTTCTTTTAATTTTCCTTAGTTTCGCCATCTGTCTCACTCCAGTTTTGCAATCATAGATCTCTTTATGCAAGGTTGTTCCTTCAAATATATATAATTCGTTGTCATACTTTTAGATTTTCTGAACACCCATACTTCACACGACGGTGACCCTTCTTGCTTTACTTATATTGTTAATTTTAGCTTCTATTGTTTCCTTTCTACAGCGTTTAAGTAAAAGTCTTGAATCTGAGATTAATGTTTAAAGGAAACTCAAATTCTCCATGCAATTGTTATGTACTTGCATTAGTGTATATATATATGCATTCTGGACATTGGTTGATTTGTACGCCGTGTGAATAGTTTGGTATCTGCCTTCCCTTAAGCCATGGTCTTGTCTCTTCAGATTTCTTGGTCTCTGCTCGTTGAAGTTCCTATTGATGAAGGTGGTGTCCTGTTTCATACCAACTTAAGGCTGTTTACATCATGAGTTATCATGTCGCCGGTGCCAGTCTGTAGCCGGGTGTTTCATGAATTACATAGTGCTCAAGATAGTCGCCTAGCTATGTGCTCGGTCAATAACATTCTCATTGTTATCTATCGATTTCTAACAGTCACAATCGTTATTTTGCAAACATGCTATTAGGCTCTGTCAGTATGCATGCGTCTAAAATACTGTCATGGTTTGATTAACCTCCTTGATTCAATAGCAACCTGTCGCAGCTGTAACTTTCAAACATAGAAGACTGTAGAGGCATAAAAAGCCTTTCTGTTTTCGTTGGAAACCTGTCACACCTGCCGTACTTAAAAACAGAATGTTGTAGAGGTTTAAAATAATCTCTCTGATTTCATTGTCAACCTGTCTCAGCTGTGGCGCTTGAACATAATAAGAAATTTTCAAGGTTTAAATAATCTCTCTGATTTCATTGTCAACCTGTCTCAGCTGTGGCGCTTGAACATAATAGGAAATTTTTAAAAGTTTAAATAACCTGCTTGATTCTACTGACAATCTATCGCAGTTGCAGCACTTGAAAATAAAATATTGACAAGTTTGATTCTACTGACATAATAAGAAGCTTTCCCATTGATCCGGGTGAAGTTTAATTTCCAAACTTCAACTTGAGCGCGTCTTTGGAAAATCGCCACCAAACTGAAATGCGTCGAGCTCAAAAAGAAAAGTTGTACATTATTTCTCCTACTCATAAGTCACATAGTTGCACCTCACCTTTCTCCTTCCCTTCACCTCACCTTTCTCCTTCCCTTCAGTCTTATGGATAACATTTGGGATTTGATAATAATGCAAGTAGATGGCGATATTTCCAAATTCCAATATTCACTTTCTAATATACTTGGCAACCTGTCACAGTTACAACATTTAGAGTTGAGGCATTGTACAGAATTAAATAGCCTCCCTCCCTGAAACCATTGGCAACCCGTCACATCTGCAAAGGTGTATTAAAAATAGCCATTAGTTTATGTATTGATTGTGATGCGGTGTCAATCGGTCAGAATAATATTCCTTTGAAGTGAACAACTTAACTATCTTGTAGAATTTGGTAAACTACTTATCTAGTGTGTATTGCCTTGTCTTTAGTTCCTTTTAATTACACTATCTAGAATTTAAGTGAGAATTCCTTTCGAAAAATGAATAAATGAGATTTATGTATTTATAAGTATATATATATAACTAATTTTATATTTCTACATTCAATGAATAAGTATGTATAAATGTGTATAAGTTTGTGTTTATATATATATAGTGAACAATTTAACTATCTTGTAGAATTTGGTAACTACTTACCTAGTGCGTATTGCCTTGTCTTTAGTTCCTTTTAATTACACTATCTATAATTTAAGTGAGAATTCCTTTCAAAAAATGAATAAATGAGAAAACTAGTTAGGAATAAAAGAGAATTGATAGTCTAAGAAGGATTTGTTTAATAAATAAAATAGAGTAGAAAAGTATAGATTGTTGAATTCCTTATAATTCTAATTAAGAAATTGTTGAGTATCGTGTTAGATGGATGTTTGTACTGAACTCTTAAGTAATGGAATTGTGTATCTTTGACCATGGTTAAGTATTGTAGTAAACTCTATTTGACTTCATTATGGTAGTTTTATAAACTTGAATCAACAAAATAAATTGTTCCTTGAATTGAGTTTTCGTTCTTAATTATTTCACTTGGATTGTTAGTTAGTGGATAACTT
This sequence comes from Sequoia sempervirens, assembly GCA_007258455.2. NCBI lineage: Eukaryota > Viridiplantae > Streptophyta > Pinopsida > Cupressales > Cupressaceae > Sequoia > Sequoia sempervirens. Next base: position 189,707,129 of record VDFB02086081.1, on the reverse strand, counting down.
TATGACAATTCGAGTTCTAATCAATGGGGTTCTTATATGGATAGTTATTTAGAACCTTGAGATTGTAATTGTTTTGTTGTTGAGTAGGTTGGTTTTTTTAATTAAGAATGTAAATAGATAATTATTGTCGTTGTCATGTTGCTGAATTTGTGAAGGTGATTTACGTGCCACTATAAGGGGGTTCTTGTGAGGAGAAAATTGAGGTCTTCCGTGGAATGCCTAGTTGGTGGCTTTTGGATTTTGAGTGATTATTGTTGAATTAAAGGTTGATTTTCTTTTGTGAATCCCTTTTGAAGTGACACCATTGTTGATATGTGGATTGAATTTGTGTTTTAGGGTTGATCGATTTGTGGATGGGGTTTGATGAAACTTTCTTTGTGTGGCTTTTTTGAGTTAATCTCCAATTTGAGGGAAATTTTATCCTTGCATTGGAATTATTGGGGAAAAACTCTTGTTGTTTCATTTTATCCTTGTCTGTGGGTAGTCATTCCTTTTGGTTTCTAGAGGCTTGAGATGATTGACAGTTGATGTTTTTCTCTTTATGTACCCTTGATGTGGCAAGTGTTTTGGTATCATGATTTTGAAAGGGTTGTACAAGAACTGTTGAGACTCTGATTATGTGTTATAGTGAGATGGGTAATGCCTCGTATGTTTCTCTGTTGAGATCTAATGTTCATTTTACGTAGTACAACCCTTGGTTTTGTATTTGTTTTCGGATCTCTAGGGAGAGTGGCTCTTCGTGGGGTCCAACGACTCAAATAGGAGGAAGAGCAAAGGATAACCCATGTAAGAATTAGATTAACAAGTGATAACCTAATTAATTAATTAGGGGGTGGGTAGTTAAATATTAATCAAGATAATTAGGGATGCTTCATCCTCCTATTAGTGCTATCACAGACTAAAGGTGGGTTGCGAAGGCTGTGGTTGGCATGGTCATTGCTTTGTCTCCGCGAGATTTTAACGGCTTCACATGAGTCACCCTATGGGTCTGACGCCTCAAGTAGGAGGAAGGGCCAAGATAACCATAGATGGGGACCGACACCTCAAGTAGCTTCATACAGTCGATGCTTGGAGGAAGGGCACATGATAGCCCATGTAGGACTATGTGATGACTGATGCAGGAGCATCTAGTGGTGTAAGGGCAATTTTGCATCACCCAAAAATAGTTAAATTTTAGGTTTCTCAATTTTTATATGTTTTTACATTTTTGGATACCCTTTTCGTCATAGTGAAGTTCCCAATTTACGGTTTTTATTTTCTATTCTTGGGTGGAAAGATATTGCAGTTTTAGTTTCCCAAATTTGCCCCTGAAAATATTTTGAGTTAGATTTGAGGCACTTAGAGTTCCCGGATCGGCCCTGAAACTTTCTGAAATTAGCGTAGCAAATTTCAAGCGTGTTATTGACTTTGTGAACTTTCCAACGGTTCAAACGGTTCACGAATCAGAGTCTCGGATCAAAAGTTATGGCCCCAGGAAGTTGGCGCACTTTCTAGAAGATACAATTGCAAATGTTCTTTTGAAATTTGAATTTCAATTTGTAATTTTTCGACGCCAAACCACCTAAAATCAAAATTGAATGTTGTTTTGGCTCCAAATTTAAGAGGAGCTCTATTTATGGGTGGGTTTCTAATTTTTGGGTAACTTTTTGGAGACAAGCTTGCATATTGTGAAAGGGTTATTCTGTAGCTTTTGTAACTTGCATGTATTGTAGAACTTGGAGATTTGAGATCCTCTACATGTAA
>VDFB02086081.1:189674804-189705286 GCA_007258455.2 Sequoia sempervirens | reverse complement strand
GAATTACTTTTGAGGACAAGCTCACATGTGTGAAAGGGTTATTCTGTAGCTTTCTATAACTTGCATGTGTTGTAGAACTTGGGGATTTGAGATCCTCTGCATGTAAGAAGCTCCATTTTCTGAATAATAAAATTATTCTCTTGTTTGTGGGTTATTTTCTAAGTCTCGGGCATCCCTCATCAATGACACTCTCCCCTAGTTGCCCTTATGCTTTGCTTTCTTGGTTGCCTCTAGAAGTGTGTTATGATTGCTATCTTGGATTTACTTTGCTAGTGATTATGATTGTTGTTGTTGATTAATCTATGATGTGTCTTTATGGTCTTGTGTTTACTATTTTTGGATCTTGGTTGTTTTCGTTTATTATATATGGAATCTTTTGTTGTTGCTTGTGGAGTTATTGTTACTATGATATTCTTTATTGGGTTGGTCTTGTGGCATTCTTGGTCACGGTCACTTTCTTGTCAGCTCCTTAGCACGGGGGGTGGGTCTTTGGATCCACGTGGTTCGGTGGAACGCGCTAAGCACCCCATTGGGTCCCCAGCCGAGGATTGAGAGGTGCAGTTTGGTACTAGTTGCGGTGACTCTAGAGTGTATCCGTCTTGGAGCTAGTTATGATATTTTGTATTCTACTACTTAGTTGTATCATTCTATCTTGTTATATGGTTCCCGTTCATGTTAGAGAACACTTTCGTATCTTTGTAATTCTTGAACATTGTATTATGTTGAAATGGATGCAATCTATTATTCTATCCTTGATAAACGTTGTGTAAATATTGATCCATGGTAGATGTTATTCAATATGTTGTATCTGTGCAAATACATCCATTGATTTTATATGATGATAGAGAGTTTATCATTATGAGTTTTGAGTTAATCATGTATGTGTTGTATTGACGTACGTGGATGGTTTCTTATTAATGTTTTGTCATGTATGTGTTATATTTGTAAATGTTTACTTTGTTATGGATTATATCTTTAGTACTCATTCTCTATCGTCGTTGTATGGATTTAAGCTTCGTAATGACTCCTAGTGTACCCCAAGGGATGTAAGTGTTAGCGAATTTGTTTTATTAAGTCTTATGAATTATGACTCAATGTGCATCTCATGTATGTTTGATTTACTTTAAAAAAAAATTGTGCAGTAATTATTGTTTAGTTGTCCTTTGGGGTTCGCATGACGGGGCGTTACATGCGAACCCCAAAGGACAATCAAAACAATAATTACCACACAATTTTTTTTTTTAAAAGGAAACATAACATACACGAAGTACACATTAAGTCATGAAACTCAATTAAACAAATTCATTAACACTTACGTCCCTTGGGGTACACAAGGAGTCACTATGAAACTTAAATTTATAAAACGATGATAAAGAATGAAAGCCAAAGATATATTCCATAACAAAGTAAAAATTCACAAATGTAACACATACATGACAAAACATTGATAAGAAACCATCCACGTACGTAAATACAACATATATATATACCTCAAAACTCACAATGATAAACTTTATATCATCATATAAACTCAAGGGACATATTTCCACAGATACAATGTATCGAATAACAACTGCCATGAATCAAAAGCCGTACAAGGTATATCATTACATTTCGTTACAATGTTCAAGAGTAACAATGATACAACAGTGTTCCCCAACATGAATGGGAATCCATATAGAAAGATATAGCTGAGCAGATGAATACAAGTATCATAACTGGCTCAAAGATAGATACAACTTGGAGCCACCACAAAGGACACCAACTCGCACCTCATGATCCTCGATTGGGAACCCAATGTGGTGCTTACCACGTTCCACCTGACCACGTGGGTCTGAAGACCCACCCCCCATGCTAAGGAGCTGACAAGAAATTGACTGTGACCAAAAACACCACAAGACCAACCCAATAAAGAAAATCATAGTAACGATAACTCCAAAAGCAACAATAGAAGATTCCATAGATCATAAATGACAACAACCAAGATCCAATCATAGTAAACACAAGACCATAAAAACACATCCTAGGCATATCAAAAGCAACAATCATGATCACTTGCAAAGTAAATCCAAGATAACAATTATAACACACTTCTAAAGGCAACTAAGAAAGCAAAGCATAAGGGAAACTAGTGGAGAGTGTCATCACATAGTCCTACATGGTTATCCTGTGCCCTTCCTCCAAGCACCAGTTGTACCAAGCTGCTTGAGGTGTCGGCCCCCATCTATGGTTATCCTGGCCCTTCCTCCTACTTGAGGCGCCAGCTCCATAGGGTGACTCATGCGGAGCCGTTAACCCCTCTCATGAGGATGATGTAACGACTTTGCCAACTACGACCTTCTCAGTCTAACATTAGTCTGCGATAGCCCTAATGGATAGATGAGGTATCCAAGATTATCTTATTATGTTATTACTACCCATCTCCTAAGTTCTATTATTAAGTTTTCACTTATTAATCTAACTCTTATGTGGGTTATCCTGGGCACTTCCTCCTATATGAGGTGTCGACCCCCATGGAGAGCCACTCTCCCTAGAGACCCAAAACATAAACCATAAACCAAGGGGTTGTACCAATACTTGCAAAGCACCGAATCAAAAAACTAGAACAAATGCGAGGCATATACCATCTCGCCAAAATCATATGAAACACCACCCATAAAAATGGTACAACCCCATGTGTAAACTCAACACCACAATTACTATCAAAATTTTGATAGAGGCCAAATCAAAGAAGAATCAATAAGAAACACGATTACCCTCACCTTTGGAAGCCCAATAACTAAATAACCTCAACTTAAAAAAGGAGGACAACATAATACTGAGGGTTCCCACAAAATTAAGTAACAAAGTTCATCAATAGAAACATAGATTCCTAGGAGGAAGATATCACAACCAATAAAGAGACATAACAACCTACTTGATCCAAATATCATAATCTAGCTACGTACTAAAATTCCAACACCCAAAACTCAACCTTTGAAACCCCCCTCAAAAATAACTCAAACGAAAGGCAACATAATAAGGAACCATTCAAAATCATCCGTTAATCCAACATGAGACCACTAAATAAGATCACCACCAAAAACAAGCATCCAAAAAGGGTAAACACATCAAAAAGAAAGTATCATAACAACCTTAAACACACGTATATTGTCCAACACATGAAACCAAAAGAATAATAAAATTTGAACACATTTTATCCATTCATTAACTTAAGGAGCATTTAATTATATAACTAGGTACTAAGTGAGCTTATCTTAATTCCAACTCTCATGATTCTAATTTAAAAAAACAACTATTAAATAACTCACAATTAAGCATTGATTTGATCATGATTAATGGTATTCTATTCTTAAATTTTACATATATTTTCCTAACCAAGAAGTCAATTTTTCCTTAAATATAACACTTCCAATATGGGATGCCACATGTAATAATTTTTGCTTCAATTTAGTTAGAGACCTAATGTTATCGGTTGGGTTTAGAATTGATATCATGGGTTTCACAAAAGATTAAATAAATTTAATCACCATATTTTAAATACGTAGTGAAATGACTTACTTAACATGAACATCATTGATAGTATAAATATCTCTATGTATATGACATATAATTATAATGCATTATTTCCAATTATAAAGAGGCCATACAAAGTTTGAAGAAAGTAAGTGACCTATCCACATGAATAAAGACATAGACAATTTGAACCTCGAATATTCCAATTTCCACCTATCGTAATTACATATTACTCCTAGAAAATTCCAGTACTAAAGATATCTAACATCCTTTTAATAATGCTTTTATTCTAACTAAATTTAACTTTCCCCCCATCCTAAAGATATTTTAAAATATTTCTCAATAATTAAATGAATAATAACAACCAAATACCCGATGCAACCACTAACCAGATGGATAAAAGATTTGAACAATAGTACACAGTGGCCACCACATATAAAGATGGTGACTATTGAAATTTTTCAAAGGAAACACCAAAGAATTAAAGGGTAATATGAATTCTACGAGCCTATAATAGGGTCATCAAGAAGGAGGAACCATACGTAAATCCTAAGGAAATAAAATAAATAAATCAATGAAAGCCAAGTGTTTATGATAAAGGGATTAGTATTCTGAGAGTCATGGTCCAAGGAAAATAATGACAAGGAACCGACCCAAGAACATACAAAGCATAACTGAACAATAAAATCATAAGTTGTTACAATATATGCACTAGCAAAATTATTAAGGAAGACGTCAGAACCACTGTATAATGCGTTAAACAATTAAAGGTGAAATGTCATAAAACTGCAATCATATATATATATATGCTGAAGTTCATCTGAAAGGATAGAGCCAACATTGACTATTGTACCGATGACAGAAGTAAATATTTACCAGGATAAGCATACAATAACAAAGCCAAGAACATAGCCACAGACTCCATGGTTACAAATTTGCAAGCATAGAAAGCAAGAAAAGAAATTTAAGATATCGAACGACTAATAACCAAGCCGACAAAAGCAGTGGTTGAGTGCTAGGGAGGATAGGAATAAACCAAGAATATGAGTTTAAAAGCATAAGCAACCACCAACCATGGCAATCCTACAAAATGATGTGTTTCAAAAACCTCAGCATGCTAGTCCCAACGAGGTAACCAGAAACACCAGAATCGTGATCCCCTATTAAAATATTGCATGATATTATTAAAGTGGAGAAGATATGACATCGCCAACCATGATTCCATAACCACACACAAGGGGAAACCACAGGTCGCAACTCTCTATTGGGACAATTTCAACAGAAGTTGGAAAATTTCTTTCACATACATTGACAAGGATCAGGAGGTAACAATGTAGCAAAATTGGGTTCACTATCAGAGGAATAAGAAAGGAGAAAGTAAGGAGGTCGTTGTCAAGGACATGCATGAGAAAGAGTTCCACACTAATTGACCAAAGACCAAGATATTTATTCAAAGAATCAAGACATAATGAATACACAAACATCGAATCTCTGATAAGAGCGAATAGATTCAACACAGATTGATATAAGGACAACATGAATTGAAGAGGAATATATATAAATTCAAACTTTCAGGGAGTAACACATCAAATACCAAGCAACTCAAGAAATGAAAAAGACCCACAAATGGAATTTGTTGGATATGTCTCAGAGACTCCCAAACAACTTATTTGATTTTATTTGAAACACACAAATGGGTTTGCTACAGACAAGGCTCAAAAACCTTTAGAGAAAATAATTCTCTAATATTTCCAATTCCAAAGCAATTAAGGACGAATTGTCTTATACCAAGTAGTATAAGCATACACAATTTTATTACAAGAACGAAGGCTGATTCGGAAAGAAGGAACCTGGATTCAATTTGATTGAGGCGAAAGAATATTTGATGCCAAGATCTCCATTTCCAAATTACAACCCCAACATTAATAATGATCCTCTGTTTTTTTACCAAATCAATTGTTTTCCAATAAATCCTTCCCCTTCAACAATACCAATACTTAACTATATTATTTTTCGAATTATTTTCGTAGAGCCCAAACTTCTTTCTCAGAATCCCCCCCTCAAACTTTCAACAAATCCTTATTAATAAAATAGAATTTTTTTTTATTTCCCAAAAGAAAATCAGATCAAATCTTCAATAAAGCTTTGAGTTTTCTTTTGAAAACAGTTCAAGATGATGCATGCTCTGCAAGAGAGCTTTTTCTAGATTTTACACTTAGTTTACAGATATTATCATCTTATCCAAATTACCTCATAGTACCTTCCTCATTAGCATAATTATCTTTCCCCGCCTTTTCTATTTTCCTCTTCAGTTAAAATCTTATCTCTTATCCAATTTAAAATTCATTAACTTTCCCTTATTAAAATGATTATCTTTTCACAATAAATTATCAATTATTATTAATTATCGTTCAAAACCATACCATTTATAAAAAAAAATTAATTTAATCATTTACTAATAACTTTATATTATATTATTATTTTAAATTTAAATTTTATTTAAATTATTCCCTTAAAATTTTTAATTAATTACATTAATCAATGTTGGACAATATTAACTAAATGTTATAATTTCGAAAGCAACATAGTCGTGAAGTTAACCAGACATCTCAAATCAACTAATCACACTTACACAAATACACGAAAATGACATGAACACCCACCAACAACTTACTTGAATGAGAATGATGACTAAAATAGAGGGGCACTACAGTGAATAAGGTTGTTGATTTTAATAAGAATTTTGTAATGACTATAAGAAAGGTGATTCCCCATGTGACCTATCAATGAATTCATATATACTGAATGTTGTATTGTGGAGCATTTGATGCTAAGTTGGTTATTACTTGCATGATAAGAACCCTCATACATTAAGGGAAGCTTATTCCATGTCTCTAAATATAAAGAGAAACTTAAGACCATATACTAAAGGTGCCAAGGGAATTGATGTGAAACTCTCAAAACCAAATGCAACAACTTCAATAAAGCTCCTCACTATTGAAGATAAACTTGATGAGTAAATGGGAGCTATGAAGGATCTTACATATGGGGTTATAAAAAATGGGAAGGGCTTTCCCTGTAATAATGTTGCCACACACTTTAATGAAGGTCATAGATTACATAACAAGTGTCAAAATCATATAACAATATAGTGTCCAAAATGGCATTGGGTGGGAGAGGGAGTGGAGGCCTGTGATTGAATTCTAAGGACAACGAAGAAGAGGATGGTGATGGGGACGATGCAGGTGAGGAGGGAGATGGTGGTAGGTGGTTCATTTGGCACCACTGGCTTGTTTCCCATGTTGTTGCAAGGACTCTCTATCCTAGGTGCACTCCATTTTGCTGCTTGGGGAGTGGCCTCCTTTGTGGTGTCTCTCCCATGCATACTCTATGTTGGCTCTACTTGTGGCCAATGTTGTTTTTTTGGCACAATGCTAGGTGAGGGTTTTTCTTTAGGTTGAGGCTCTCTATTTCTATGGGTGTGGTGGTGGTTGTGGTGCGAGGAACTCTTGTTGTTAGGTTTCTTGAGGAGTTTGGTGGCCTGATTTGAGACCCTGACTAGAATGTAGGGTTGGAAGTGGATTTTTCTTGCTGTGCCTCCTCTCCTCTTTCTCTGTCTGTTGGTTTTCTTTGGCCTTTTTAGGGCTTGTTTTCCTCTATGTGGGGGGGCTCATTGGTGGGGGATGTGTTGGCTTGTCTGCCTTTGGTGGAGTTGTTTGTGGATAGCTTATGGCATGTTTTAGACCCTGACTGGCATGTAGGGTTGGAGGTTGTTCTTCATTGTCTTGTTAGCTCTCTACTCTCTCTGCTTAGAGGCTTCCCATACCTCGTCCTTCTTCTTTCAGGTCCCTTTGTATCTTTTGTGGAGATGGTGCTGGTTGTGGGGCTTGGAGTTCTTATTGAGGGGTTGTTTGAGGAGAATGGTGGCTTGATCTCAAACCTTGACTAACATGTAAGGTTGGAAGTGGATTTCTCTTGTTGTGCCTTTTCTCCTCTTGCCCTGTCTATAGGTTTTTTGGGCTCTCTTTGGCTCTTTTGGGGATTCTTTGCCTCTGTGTGGGTGCTTTCGTTGCTTGGGGTTGAGATTGTTGGTCTGCCTCTGGTGGAGTTGTTTGTGGAAATTTTTTGGCATGTTTCAGACCTTGACTGGTATGTAGGGTTGGAGGTTGTTCTTCAGTGTCTTTCCAACTCTCTACTCTCTCTGTTTGGAGGCTTTCCTTTCCCTGTCCTTATTTCGAGGCCCATTGTCTCTTTGTTGACCTGCTGGTTGTTTTTTGGTTCCTACATCGGTGCAATGTTGGCTTTCTTTCTACTCCTAGTGGGGAGTGTTTCTCTTGGTGTTGGGTCTTTTATTTGGTCGATTCCCAGTTGGTGTTGCTAATATCTTTTTTCTCCCCCTTTTGGGTCTTAAAGTTCATTTTCATGGATGGGGGTGTACTATTGGCTGAGGACTACTTTGTTTTTTATTCTTTTCCCCAGTCTACTTTTTTTCCAAAGGATGCAATGGTGGTCTTTTATATGGGTTTAGTTGCTTCTCATTGGTTTTTTCAACTATGGTCTTCTTTGGAGGTTAAGACTGCTCCTTTGGAGGTGGAGACTACTCCTTTCAAGGTGGAGCCCTCTTTTATTGAGGTGGAGAGGTGTATTGTGGATCGTGTGGGTTGTTCTATTTTCTATAATTTTGGGTCTCATTTCATCCTCTCCTATAGAGGGGATCCCCTTACTATTGAGGTGGAGGTCAGGTTGGTGTTGTGGGTTGACTGGTGCTGTGCGTTTGCTATGTTTGCTCAGTGTTTTTATTTGATTCCTTACTCTCCTCTTGATGTGGGGAGTTTGTTTTTGTTTGTTGGTGTTAAAATTTTTTCTACTACTGCGTGTCTGGTTCAAGGTGATGGTTACCTAGTCGTCTCTAGTTCTTTGTTGTTGGTTGGTGTTGATAAGTGTTGTGTTGCAATTTGGCTAATTTAGGCTAATGGTTTCCTGGCCGTCTCAGGTTATTCTTAGGTCCAAATTCCTTTGTATTTCATGGTTGTTTTGGGCTTAAGGTTCTCGTTAAAACCTTTCTTGGTGTAGATTTGAGACTTCAAGTTAATACTTTTAATCTGCTTTTGGTTTGCTGCTAGTTGTCTTTGTTTTATTCTATAGCATCTGGTCTCTTTGTGCGAGTTTTGGGTCCCTGTTAAAACCTGCTTGTTAAAGGTTTTAGGTCCATTCAAAACCTATTATTAATGGTTTTGGGTCCATTCAAAACCTATTTTCCCCCCTTAATCAAAATAAGTGTCACAATCATGATTGTTTTTAAAGACTAGGAAATTTTTTATAATAAAATCAGTATAGTTCATGTAAACTAAGGATACTAAGAGAGCCACACCCCTAATCCCTTTAGGAAGGATCATATGAATCATTAAGAGAAGTAATTTTGGTATGATATTGTAGTGTAGAAAATTTTATACCTTAACAATTTCACATTATGTTTTGTTCCCCTAATTTATTGGACTTAATTAATCTTCTAATTTTCCAAATTATGCATTCCAAAGCCTAAGTTTTACCCTTTTCTAAAGGATTGCAAGAATTGAATAAATGAATTTAATTATTATTTTTCTCTTGTCTAAGTGTTTCCTACAAATTTGGGTGAGGAACCAATTTGACTAAGTCCCCCTTCTCAGCTAGGACCCAAATTTAAATATGTTTTTGGCAATATTTTGACATCCAAAATTCAAATATGAAGTGTTAGCTTTTGGAATCTATTTTTTGGAATATTGGATAAACACCTATAAATACCTAGTTATTTTATCATTTGAAATCTAACACACATTATCTAACACTCAAGAGAAAATCAAGAGTAGCATTTCAAAGCATTATTACAACAATTCAAGATCCAACATCATGTCAAGGTTTATGTGTGTTCATGTTGTCATTGTTTTGTGAAGGCTAACATATTTTTGTAGGTCTCTAAAGAATTCAAATATTCAAGGAAGAAAGATCCAAATTCTTGAAGAGATTTCTATGAATTCAGTCCTTCAAGACAACCATTGAAGGGTGGTGAGTTGTGGAGCATTGTGATTTCATCATTCTTCCTTTTCATTATCATTTATCATTTAAATTTTTCCATTCTGGAAGTGCAAACACCTACACAAGGTTTGACTGAGGTAAGCCTCTATATGGCACACCATTCTCTCCTTCTTTATATGTGCAAGTTATAGGCTTGGAAAGGATCAAAGGAAGATTGAAGGAAAATTGTCAATTGTTGCATTTGTTGTCATCAACCTTATCAAGACATAGAAACTCACTTCCAAAATTGGTTGACGACATTCTGACAAGTTTACAAATGAGAATCAAGAGCTCAGATCCAACACAAGAGGACTACAAAAATAGTTTCAAGACCCCTATCAAAGACCCATTCAACCTTGGGTGGCTGAGTCCCTCTGAACATGTTGAATCGAGATTTTGGTGGTAGGTACACATTAGTCTGCACTTTCTAGATCCACTTACAAATTACTGTTTCTATCTATTTGTCTTTGTGAAATTGCATTTATCATATTGCTAGATCATATAGTCTAATTAGGGAAATCACTCTAAATCATTTCCAATTCATTCCTAAGACTCAAAAAGATTAGATCTTGGTATGATTGACTCACCTTGGAGGTTGAAAGTAAATCTATACACCTTGTTGATTTGCATCCCAATGAAATCCTAGAAATGATGGATCATGCCTTAGGTTATTGCTAGTATAACATTAGGTATCCACATTTTTATGTTTCATTTTGGTGAAATTGACATTTGACATCATAGCTTTATGATTTGGTAGTCTTTCAAACCTTAGATCTATGTTTTGCATCTTTTTGTATTACATTTCTCATTTAGGGTTGCATATCGCATCATAAAATGTTCTAAAAAGCTAAATATTGCATCCATATTGCATCATAGCTTGCATTGGGGTCTGATTCTATCATTTAGATGAAAATTTCAATTCCAAGTTGCATTAAAAAAGTGTCATTTTGTTCCAAAATTGTTATCCATTTGTGTTTCCTTTACATCAATTATTTTTGGAAAAAAATCACTATCAAACTTGTTTATAGATAATAACATTAACCTTAAACAACTTAAACATTCAATTTTTTAGTTTTCAGAACCCTGAACAAGGACTCAGACACCCCTGGGTGATCCTGTCCTTGTATAGGAGCATTAGCAAAAAATTTCACAGTTGTCTATCTCTATCTGCTCAGTTTTCTTGTACTTGCAAATCTCTATTGGAATGTCATAATTACATGTTTTTAAGCATTTTTCATTTAGTTCATTTGGTAAAAGAAAGTGCATTGTTTAGGGTCAAAATTCACATTCAAAAATCATCATTTTCAAGTCTCTGTATCTTATAGTTAGATAATTGTTACATTTCAGATCTTAATTTCACATTCAACTTTGTTTAAACATTTTCAACATTGCTACATACTTGCATTGCTCTTTAAAATTAAACATAATTTTTTTTTTTGGAATTTATTTACTGTTATAACTTTCTACAAGAAGAAACAAAATCCTTAACCAGTGTAGTCCATCTAGTCCAACTTCAAACTTTTAGAATCCTTGACTAGGACCCAAATTCCCTTGGGCGACTTTGTCTTGTTATCTAGGTGTTAGTCAACTTCCTGTGACAATAAACTCTCAATAATCTTTGTCTAGGGTTGCTATATGTGTTCCCTCCACCTACTGCTTAATAGTTTGAACCTTATTACAAAATTTCATCATGGATATGTATTTTGGAAAAAATTGGATGTCCTTGAAATCTTTGATTGATGTTTCAAGTTGTGTGTTTGGTAAAGGATAATATTCTTGATAATGACATCGATGACATACTTTCTCCTATTACAAGTATTATTGATGTCATAGGTCAATACGAAGAGAGAATGCATGAGTTCATACAATCATCCTTGCATAACCTTGAAAATAATGCAACCTTTTATCTCTCAATACAACAACTTATTACCCCATACCAAATATCCTACCATTCCACCACTTGAAGCATTCACTTTGTTACATCCAAAAATTGAACCACAAGGCATACCTCAAACACCATGTAGGAAAAGAATAACAATCACAAGGAAAGCACATCAACTAATAGTTCATTATATGAGAATAAAGTTTCAAATACACCCATTGACTTGGAACAAACTTATAGACAAGGCTTTAGGATCTTGAAAAAGAAAGGATGTGACATCAACAATGAGAATGAAGTCCATTCCCTTTTGGAGAAAGCACCATCAAAAGATACTAAGGGATTAGGTTATCAAGATCCCCCACCTTGACATCAAATAGTTTGTCAACCAAGTAATAAACACAATCCTTATAAACTTAAGAAACTACCATTTCTGCATACTATAACCAAAACTGAAAAGGCTTTACAAAAACTTCTCAAACTAGCTCTTATCACTTTACAAACTATTCATGAACGAGAAGATAATAAAGGAAAGAGTGAAAAAATGTATTATTGCGCATATACCATAGAACACTTTGGCATCTTACTGATGAGTTTCATGCCTTAAAGAAGGTACTTAAATAATTTGATCTGTATGTGGATCACTAAATTAATATTTATTTGTTTTCTCCTTGCTAGGTGATAGTTGTAGTATCAAATTATGCTCACTACCACATGCATCATATTTTATGCAAATCATCTTTCTTGCAAGGAGTTAGGTAGCATACCATTATTCATTTTGGGCTCACCTTTTTCCTTAGACTTAGGAGGCAAGGGGTTAGGGAGCCTTGTCTTAGGTGTAGTCCTTCTAGCAAGGGATCCCTTTTGTGTATCCTTAAAACATTAATGTAGCAAATAAACTAAAATTTTAAGGGGGGCATATAGTCCCCTGATTATTGTTTGCATGAAAAATAGTCCCTTCTTAGTGATGATAACATACATCTCCTAGGAAGTGAGACCTTGTCAACCAAAGTGTGGCATTTTTAATGCATGTGATGTATCTCATTTGTGTTGATATTAGGCTTGATTTCCTAGAAGAGTGTGATATTTCTTGGTGTGTGACTTTCTCCTTAGTGGTAATACTATGGTTGGTGTTCCCTATTGTGAGATTTTCCATTCCTTGACTAGTCCTCTCTTGGTTATGATTTCTTGTGCAATGTTCCCTAAGGAGTGACATTTCATGCATCAAGCAGTGCCCCTTTGATGTTGTTAAAGTTTCATTTTGAGGTGGTGTTATCATGACACCCCTTGAGGTTCTGGCCTTGTTTTATCATCATTTATTTGCACCCCTTGAGGTGATTTTTATTACACCCCCTGAGGTGAATTTTATTGCACCCCTGAGGTGAGTTTTATTGCACCCCTTGAGGTGATTTTTGTTGCACCCCCTAAGGTGATTTTTATTGCATCCCTTGAGTTGAATTTTTGTTGCACCCCCTAAGATGACTCTCTGCAAGAGAGTTCATGGATTCAACATAATGGAGCTTATTGGATTATGAACTTAAGCACCCCTTTTTAATATGGACACCACCAAGTAGTGAGACCTTGTCAACCAAAGTGTGGCATTTTTAATGCATGTGATGTATCTCATTTGTGTTGATATTAGGCTTGATTTCCTAGAAGAGTGTGATATTTCTTGGTGTGTGACTTTCTCCTTAGTGGTAATACTATGGTTGGTGTTCCCTATTGTGAGATTTTCCATTCCTTGACTAGTCCTCTCTTGGTTATGATTTCTTGTGCAATGTTCCCTAAGGAGTGACATTTCATGCATCAAGCAGTGCCCCTTTGATGTTGTTAAAGTTTCATTTTGAGGTGGTGTTATCATGACACCCCTTGAGGTTCTGGCCTTGTTTTATCATCATTTGTTTGCACCCCTTGAGGTGATTTTTATTACACCCCCTGAGGTGAATTTTATTGCACCCCTGAGGTGAGTTTTATTGCACCCCTTGAGGTGATTTTTGTTGCACCCCCTAAGGTGATTTTTATTGCATCCCTTGAGTTGAATTTTTGTTGCACCCCCTAAGATGACTCTCTGCAAGAGAGTTCATGGATTCAACATAATGGAGCTTATTGGATTATGAACTTAAGCACCCCTTTTTAATATGGACACCACCAAGTAGTGAGACCTTGTCAACCAAAGTGTGGCATTTTTAATGCATGTGATGTATCTCATTTGTGTTGATATTAGGCTTGATTTCCTAGAAGAGTGTGATATTTCTTGGTGTGTGACTTTCTCCTTAGTGGTAATACTATGGTTGGTGTTCCCTATTGTGAGATTTTCCATTCCTTGACTAGTCCTCTCTTGGTTATGATTTCTTGTGCAATGTTCCCTAAGGAGTGACATTTCATGCATCAAGCAGTGCCCCTTTGATGTTGTTAAAGTTTCATTTTGAGGTGGTGTTATCATGACACCCCTTGAGGTTCTGGCCTTGTTTTATCATCATTTGTTTGCACCCCTTGAGGTGATTTTTATTACACCCCCTGAGGTGAATTTTATTGCACCCCTGAGGTGAGTTTTATTGCACCCCTTGAGGTGATTTTTGTTGCACCCCCTAAGGTGATTTTTATTGCATCCCTTGAGTTGAATTTTTGTTGCACCCCCTAAGATGACTCTCTGCAAGAGAGTTCATGGATTCAACATAATGGAGCTTATTGGATTATGAACTTAAGCACCCCTTTTTAATATGGAAACCTAGCGTAATACACTTCTCTTTCTAGGAGAGTCATGTGTTCCATGATTGATGTGTACGAACGAATTTAGTCCTCATGGATATTTTTTTTTCTTTATTCAATGGATGATGTTTAGTATTTGAGATAATTTAAGACCAAGGTATCTTTACCTTACCGACTCAAATATTTTAGTACTAACCTTATGTTTTATTTATTTTTATGTGATTTCATGTCTTCTCCACGTTTACATTGTCTTTACATCATTCTTGTTTTTATTTCATCACCATCCATATGTTATGGTGTATTATGTGTTTTCATCGTGTACGCTTTATGTTTTTCTAACATGTATGTTTGTGTATCTTGTATTGCTACATATCATACATGTGTTTGTATGTGTATTCCTTTGTGCCTATGTTGGTTTTCCATGGGATCTTAGCTCTTGGTGGCTTGATCACCTCCCTTGATCCTTAGTCATTCTATCTCTTCAACATTTGGACAATCAAACCCTCTTGACATATATTTCTCTACTTTAGTGTGAGTCTAAGCATAAGTTCATACTCTAACTAAAGTGGGGGCTAAATTTAGTGTAGAAAATTGTATACCCTAACAATTTCACATTATTTTTTCCCCCTAATTAATTGGACTTAATTAAGCTTCTAATTTTCTAAATTATGCATTCTAAAGCCTAATTTTATCACTTTTTGAATGATTGCAAGCATTGAAATGCATTTAATTATTATTTTGCTCTCGACTAAGTGTGTCCTAGAAATTTGGGCCAGAAATAAGTCTCCCATGGGTGACTGAGCCCCCCTTCTTATCCAAACTCAAATTCAAATATGAAGAGTTGAATTTTGGAAGCTAAGTTTCAAGAAATTGGATAAACACCTATAAATACCTAATTATTTTATCATTTGAAATTTAACTTGTATTATCTAGCACTCAAGAGAAAATGAAGAGTAGTATTTCAGAGCATTATTACAATAATTCAAATCCAACATCATGTCAAGGTTTATGTTTGTTCATGTTGTCTTTGTTTTGTGAAGGCTAACATATTTTTGTACGTCTCCAAAGCATTCAAGTATTCAAGCAACCAAGATCCAAATTATTGAAGAGATGCGTATGAATCTAGTCCTTCAAGGCAACCACTAAAGGGTGGTGAGTTGTAGAGCATTGTGATTTCATCATTCCTTCCTTTCCATTATCATTTAACATTAAATTTTTTCCATTATGGAAGTGGGAACACTTACACATGGTTTGACTAAGGAAAGCCCCTATATGGCACACCATTTTCTGCCTCTTTGAATGTGTAGGTTATAGGTTTGGAAAGGATCAAAGGAATATCAACGAAAAATTGTCAATTGTTGCATTTTTTGTCATTAACCTTGTCAAGACACAAAAACTCACCTACAAAATTTACTGATGATATTTTGACAAGTTTACAACTGGGAATTAGGAGCTTAGATCCAACACCAGAGGACTGCAAAAATAGTTTCACGACCCTTATCAAAGACTCATTTTCCCTTGGGCAACTAAGTCCCTCTACACATGTTGAATCCAACTTTTGGTGGCAAGTACACATTAGTTTGCACTTTCTAGATCCACTTGCAAATTACTATTTCCATCTATTTGTCTTTGTGAAATTGTATTTATCATATTAGGTCATATATCCTAATTAGGTAAACCACTCTAAATCTTTTCCAATTCATTTCTAAGACTCAAAAGGATTAGATATAGGTCTAATTGACTCACCTTGGAGGGTTAAATTCAATCTATACACCTTATTGATTTGCATCCTAATGAAGTCTTAGAAATGATGGAGCATACCTTAGGTTGTGGCTATTAGAACCTTAGGTACCTACAATTTTATGTTTCAGATATATGTTACTTGGCTCATGATCAACCAAGGTGTATTGTTGCTACAACAATTGAAGAAGAAAAATAATTCCCAAAAGAAGATGGTATAAATGAGTACTATGAAGATGAAAATATGGACCAACTAAATATATATGAAGAAGATGAATTCTTTTATCATGAACTTGACAACCATCATATTTAGTATCAACTAACAAACACATATTTCAACCAACTCAAAGAATTGATGTAGTAGATGTACAAGAGAGAAAAATCATCAAATGAATACATTAAGAATCTCACCAAAGTGGATGTTTTACGAGTTTAAAGTGATTATCAAATAATAAATAGGTAGATAAGTTCCAAAGGTCAAGTTGGAGGTGTTGTGTTAGATCTCTCAACTATATTGATATACAAAGGAAAATAAAAGGATAAGAGTGCAAAACAATGTGTAAATAGGACTACAAAAAAATTCACCACCAAGGAAAAAGATGCATAATCCAAATGCATCACTACAAAATAAAAATGTTCCTAAAAATGAGGTTGTTGATATCCCAATCAACATGAAAATTCAAATATGGTTGAAAATAATTCAAGATAAGATAAAGAAAATAGAAAAAGCAAGATAAGAGTTTGTTAAGGAGGTTGGGGATACATCAAACATGAAGAAAGTTGCTATTAGTGACCAAGTGATGCCTTTCATTCCAGGTACTAATGTGTTAACTATCCCATTATCCACTCCCTTAGAGAGGTAATTACTCCACATCAATGCCCCAACTATTTTTTATCAACCTAGTGAAGACACATGTGATCCTAAGGAAGGTGAAAATGAATCTAATATCTAAGAATCCCTCGATATTTACTTAGGTGTTGTGTCTAATAGTAACTAATAGATTATTAATCCATTTTACACAAAATTTCTAATAAATGGTCATATGGTACACAATTGCATACTATATTATTAAGAATCAAACAATGTGATGCCATTGGAAGTTATGAACTAGCTAGGTCTATGAGTCTCCAAATATTATGGAAAATGAATGAGGTAAATATAATTGGAATAGTAAACAATGTTGAAGTGCAACTTGTATTCCAAAGTAAATTATTTTCAATGGACACCATAGTTATTAATTGTCCAACCAAGTGGGGTATGCTACTATTTAGAAAGTGGGTAGCTTTTGTTGGTGGTAGTATACAAATAGATCTATCTTATGCTACCGTACCATTATTTGGAGAAGAGGTCCAATCGCATAGGAAAAATAAGATGCTTCACATCATAGAAATTTCAAATAAATTAAATAATGCAATATGTTAATTTAATAAAGAACTAGGCTCTATCAAGATTATGACAATGAGTTTAAAAATTAGGTAGATCTTGACTAGCTTCCTCAAAATCAATATTCTAGAATTGAATGTGTTTGGAATATGTATTTTCATGTTGTATATTTGAGAGAGGGAGATAGTGCAGGTGGTGTGCTAATGTCACCAAATGCCACAAATTATAAATTCACCTTTAAGCTAAACTTTGATTCCATCAATATTTTGTCTAAATATAAATCCTTACTGTTGAACACTTATATGTGGCATTACAATATGAGATTAAATTCTTAAGATTCCATGGTGATTCAAAACCTGTAATGTTTCAAGTTAGAGGCACATATGTTGCTAAGGAGAAGACATTAAAGATATATAAGAATGATGTGTGGGATACCATTGATATGTTTGATACCTTTGGCATCAAATAGGTTGAAAGATAAAATAATGCAATATCTGATGCCCTTGCTATATTAGATTAAAATTTTATACTTCCTTGAAATATTATCACTTAAGTATGACGTCAAAATTATTACTAGGCATAACATTCTTGGTAACAAATTATTCAATGAGAGAGAAAACCTAAAATAGGTTGACTAGATTTTCTAATGTATAATTTCTCTCAAATTTATTAATAAATATCAAAGTTAATTTATCTACCATTCTATTGGAGAATAATTATAAACAATCTTGATGAGAATTTAAGTTTAGAGAAAAAAATGAATGAAGAGGATCAAAGAAAAGAAGGAGATTTGAATGTACAAGAGTGGGGTGATGTTGAGGAAGATAGATACTCAATAGGAGATGGAACCAAAGCAAGGAGGGTGGATGAGTAGGTCTACAGGCTGCAATGGGTTTTTGAAGGTGGTCAGTGGGTGGAAAAATGTCACCCTAAGCACAAAAACAAAGACAATAGCAAGAATTTTCAAGTTAGGGAGTAGAATCGCAGACAAAGAGGATGGGTGAAAATACATTTTCCCCCATGGAGTCGTTCACTAGGATGGAAAGCAGGATATGGGGGGAAAATGGTAGATCGATGGTGAATTGACCATAATCCAAATACCAGTAGGTGGGGTAATGTGAGCATAAATAGTGCAACAAGGAATCAATGTGGGTGGTTTAGGGAAAATTGGTAGTCAAGGGTGGATATGTCGACCAAATGGCAGGAAAAATAAAATGCAAGCAAACAACACATGAGAAAACCATGGAATGGAAAGGAAAAGGTGATTACAAATAAGGGTCCCTCTCACCAGTATGTAGATTTGACCAATAAGTCATCCAACTCTAATCGATTGAAGCATTATGCTAAAGTAGATAAGACACATGTAAAAAATGTTGTAGATAGGCCTAGGGAGAAGGTCTTCCTTCTTAAATGGGGGGGGGCTAGTGTTCAATTGAGGAAATGGGAAAATGGTGTCAAAAGAAGTGGGGTGACTAGATTTGCATTAGGGCATTACCAAATGATTTTTTTTGGATAGAATTCCCACCTAGAGAAGGAAAATGGAATGCCCTTAGCAGTGGACCACATTAAATTGGTAGCTCAGGGGTACATTTGGTCAACTAGTATCCCAAATTCAATCCATGGAATCACAAGTTCTAGGAAGGGCCGGTGTGGGTACACTTACATAATCTCCCAACTAAAGTTTGGGATGATGAGACATTAGTAGAAATTGGAGAAAGTTTAGGTTGCCTCATATCTATGGAGAAAGATGTAGCAAATAGATGTTCAGTCACCTACATTAGGGTGTGCGTAGGGTTAATCCCTCATCAACATCTCCCATAGGAAGTGGAAATTTGTTTGAAGGGTGTAATATGGAGGAAAAAGGTAGAAAGGGAGGATCAATTGAAACTGTGCCCAATTTGTAAGTCAAAGGACCATGGAACAGTAGAGTGTAATAGAAGGATGAATGGGCCAACAAGGAAAATGAATATGGCTAGGGGCATAACCAGGGTTTCTTAACAAGAATTAACCTGATAGCAAGCCTTGATGGCTCAATGGGTAGTGGGGAATCTGAGGATCCGCTAGATGCCTCAATTGGGGGGGAGAGGTGGGATAATGACAAAGAGGTCTAGGATGATGGGGCCACAAGCCTAACAATAAAGGAGCTATGTGGAATAAAGTTGTTATGTGAGAGGAAGGATCAGTATTCACCATCCAAGGAGGAAAAAAAGCCTTTGATCGAAACACAAGATGCAGGAGCAACTCCTGTTGAAAGCAATGATGGGGAAAAGGGTGAAGATTTGAAGGTAGGGAATGGGGAGGAAGAGGCAAAATATGAGGTAAAAGAATTTGTGAATGAACCTAGGGAACTTGAGCTAGCAACCCTACAAGAGGAAATGGAGGAAAGTGAGATGGAGCCAGATTCTGAGGAGGAAGGGGAGGTGGAGGAAGGGGAAATGATGGAAGAGAGGATGTTGGAACAATCTCATTTAAAGATAAAAAACCAAAAATCAAGAAGAATGGTAAAAGAGGCCTCAAAACAAACAAGGAAAAATTAGAAATTGTAGCCAATACTGTAGGACAAATGAAACTAAGGTTAGGGAAGGATGTAATCCTTCCCTAGGCACAATGAGGGCCATAACTTGGAATGTCAAAGGCATCAATTCCCTTGATAAATGACACCTTTTCAAGTGCCAAATTGACCAATCTAGAGCAGATATATGTTTACAGCAAGAGACTAAATTAAGCTAGGAAGAAGGAAAGGAGAAACTTGGTTGTTGGAGGAAATGGAAAGGACACTTCATTAGTGTAGAAGGAGCCTCAAGTGGGATAGGTATCATATGTAATCCACTAGCAATTGTTGGGGAGGTAATTAGTGAGCATGGGAACTAGCTGGTGCTAAGATGTAGATCATTACAAAGGAATGAACAGTTTTTTGTTGTGAATGTGTACATGCCTATATCAACAACATATACGATATCTATGTGGTAGAAGATCTCCAATAGGCTAGAAACTTGAGTGGGAAAGAGGAATCATAGTTGGTGATTTCAATGCTACTCTATCTAATGATGAGAAGTGTGGGGGAATTGGCTAGATTACCAATGTCCAACGAGATTCACAAGATTTTATTTATAATAATCAGTTAAGAGATCTGCAAGCCAAGAATGGGGTTATACATGGTCAAACAAAAGAAAAGGGTTTACCAAAATTGTTGAGAGACTAGACTGGTTTCTATTATTTGAGGATTGGGAAGGGAAAAATGAAGTGTGGGAAGTAAAGATACTACCTTACATAGGGTCAGACCATTTCTCGGTTCAGTTGTCTCTGCAACCTGACATGCCACCAAAAGGGATTCCATTCAAATTTGAGAACATGTGGTTTAGGGATGACATATTACCAGGCTTAATTACAACATGGTGGGAAGAGATTAGGGCGGGGAAGAACTCCCATATTTACAAAATTAGTAAGAAACTAAACTATGTAAAAAAATAATTGAAAGAATGGAACATGTTGCATTTCAAGGACATATTCAAGGAAAAAGAGAGGATAGAGGAGGCTTTAGCAACACTAAATGAACAGGTCATCGATAAATGAATGGGAAATGAGGAATTTAAAAGTGAAAAATCTTTGAAAGAGTAAATTGCCGAAGTTCTAAAAAGAGAGGGATGCTTTTGGAGGCAAAGTCTAGGGAGACATGGCTAAAGGAGGGAGATAGAAACACCAAATACTTTCACAAAACAGCTGTTGAAAATCAAATCTGAAATAGAATCAAAAAGGTCAAAAGGGAAAATGGGTCAATGAAACAATCTCTGGAAGAAGTAAACAATGAAGCAATGAGATTCTTTGAGGCAATTCTAAATAGAGAAGAATTGGAGCATAGGGAAGTAAGGGGAAAACTTCTTAGCCACATCCCAAGCATAGTCAATCTAGAATAAAATGAGTTTCTATATAGAAAAATTAGTAGGGAGGAGATAAGAGTGGCCACATTTTTGTTAAACCCGAACAAAGCTCTTGGACTAGATGGCTTCTTGGCGAGCTTCTTCAAGAAATTTTTGGATATAGGTAGGGAAGACATGACACTGGCTATGGAGGAGTCGAGAAAGAAGATGACAATGCTGGGAGAACTTAACCACACATTCCTTCCCCTAATCCCTAAGAAGGAGACATAGACTATGAGTGATTTTAGATCAATTGCACTATGCAACACAATCTACAAAGTGGTAACCAAGATTATTGCCAACAAGCTCAAGATTGTATTGAATGGAATCATTTTAGAAGAGAAAAGTGGGTTTTCCCCAGAAAGATCAATTATTTAAGGTATCATAATTGCACATGAAACAATCCACTCAACAAGAAAGGCAAGAGAACCTAGCATGATCCTTAAATTGGACATCTTAAAGGCTTATGATTTGGTGGATAGGAAATTTTTGTTGGAATTTTTTATGAAATTTTGGTTTGAGACAAATTGGTTGAGGTGGGTAAGTAGTTACATATAAATGACCAAATATTTAATTCTGGTTAATGATGCAGTGCATGGTTTCTTCACATCAACAAGGGTTTGAGGCAAGGTGACCCTCTCTCCCCATTCCTCTTCATCATCATGGCAGAAGTCTTGGACAGGGGAATCAATTCACTAAGGAGAGAAGGGAGGTGGTTGGGGGTCTTGATGGCTAATGGAGTAGATACAATCACACATCAACAATTTTTTGATGGTCCATCATGTTGTTTGGTGCCACTAGTAGGAAAGAAGCCAGGGCAATCAAAACATTTTTGGATGAATACTGTATGGCATCCGACCAAATCATTAATTGGAGAAAGTTAGATGTATTATTTCTCAACACTCAACCCAACCTACAAAGAGAATTAACAAGAATTTTAAATTTGAGGGTGGCGAACTTCCCAGGTAGGTTCTTGGGGATGCCTCTGTTCGGTGGGATCAACAAGAAATGTTACTAGGAATTTAATCTGGTAAACAGTTACAAGAACAATCTGGGCACCTGGAAAGGGAAGTGGCTTTCCTTAGCTGGTAGACTATTGTTGGTAAAGACAGTACTCTTTGCCATTCCGATATTCCATGGCCTAACTAAGATTCCAACATCAATAGCAAAGGACCTCAACCAAATATTCATTTTTTTTGGAGCGGCATTGGTGAACATCATAAATTCCCATTGGTGGCATGGGACAAAGTATGCACCCCAAAGGAAGTGAGTGTTGTGGGAATCAAACAATTGAAGATAATGAACCTAGCCATGGGGGCCAAGCTAGTCTGGGATATGTATGCAAAGGGAGAATAGAAATGGGTCAAGAAACATAGAATGAAATACCTAGACTCAGATAGACCCACACAAATATTGACTACTGTGGACCCACTGAGGGGGTCTGCAATATGGAACTACATTGTAGAGTGCAAAGACATTATCTCTAAGCATGTCACATGGGAAATCAGAAATGGGAAGAGTGCCTCATTTTGGAGTGACTCATGGGGCAGCTTGGTGCCAATTGATAGTTTTCCAAACTTGGAAGAATTAAAAGTAGAAACCAATCATGTTTGAGGCACGAAAGTAAGCAATTATGGCAAAGCTGCACAAGGGGGGGCATGGAAGTGGGAATGGAACTCTCTACAAGACATAAATGCACCTCAAGCTAAGAAGGTGGATCTAGGGAATGTACTAAAGAACAAGATATTTTCCCCTTCCAATGAGGAGGACATCATAAGATGGTGTGGCTCCAGCAATAGGTTATACAAATTCAGGTTTGGATACAAGATAAAGGAGCTTGCTATTGCTAGGAAAAATTGGCCTAGTGAGCTCATTTGGGACAACAACTATCTCCCAAAGGCTGGAGTTTTCTCATGGTTGGAAATATAGAAGAGAATAGTCATGGAGAATAGGCTGACTACTTTTGGGATTCAGGGCCTCCGGAGGTGTGTGCTATGTAAATATAACAATGAAACAACTGATCACATCCTATTGACCTGCCATTATGTAGAAAAATGATGGAAATTCTTTATGAACAAGTTAAGCCTACAATGCCCAACCCCCATAGAGTTAGTGGATTGATTCAATATGTGGCCACTACCCTACAAAAAATGCATGTTCAATAGTTTATGGGTGGCAACTCCCTCCTCAATCATATGAGAAATATGGAAAGAGAGGAACAAAAGGATTTTTCAAAGCAAAGAAATATAGGCAGATAAACTCTATGTGAAAATAGAGGGAGTGATCTAAGAATTAGTCAATCAAGCCGCTAGGAATGAACCAAACAAAACATACACAAACTGGGACGATAGGATAAAAAAGGAATTTATCGATTTGAAAAATCCCCTCATGTGCGGATTGAGAGACTACAAACAAAAATGAAAGAAGAGATTGGATGTAAAATGGTTGGATCTGGAAGAAGGTTGGATCAAAATTAACTTCAATGGGGCTTCTAAAGGTATCCTGGGTTTGAGTGGTGTTGGGTGCATTGCACATGATAAACATGGAAGAACTATTACTGACAAATGAATCTACCTCGGGAAATTCACAAAAAATAAAGTAGAGTTTAGAGCAGCTATTATTGGTCTACAATTGGGGATGGAAATAGGAGCCAAACAAGTTTACCTTGAAGGTGACTCACTTATAACATTAAATTCCATTTGACATAACCATACGCCAAATTGGAACTCAACCATTGGTTGTGACCTATAAGAGAGCTACTGGACAAATTTGAAGCATACAAGATAAACCATGTGTACTAGGAGGGAAATGATGTGGCAAATGGTTTGGAAAAGGTGATAGCTAAAAGGGCTTATGACTGAGGTGGAGGAAAGAATGGCATATGACAAGATTGATGGGATAGGAGCATTAAGAAGAAGGAAAATGGCAAGCATGATGGCATATGAAAGGGGTACTCCTCAAGTGCGAATGCAAAATATTTGACGTTTGAAAGGATGGGTCATTGAATTTAGTAATTATAAACTGGTGAGGAAGGAAATAGATGTGTGGCGATGACTACGACCATATCGCTCCAGGTAATATGCAGATCTATAAGAGTGATCCAGATGATATGATTCTCAATGAGCCATTATAACTTGGTAAGGCAAGGGTCTTCAAATAGGTGATGGTAGTCAAGGTGAAATCAAATCTTTTTTTTTGTTTTTTCTCTTCACATTTCTTTGATTCAATGCAATGGACAATCCACTATTTTTGAACTCCACCAAACAACAACAGGCCTTTCATGGTGAAATCACCGACAAACAACTGAAAGGAATTATGGTTTCGACTCACCCTCTAGTTCTTTGGGAAACTAAACATATTATAGGTGAGGAGTTCCTATTGGCTCATCAATGGTTAAGGGTCAATGCTCACATCATGACAATGTTCTTGGCTATGTTGCTCTACATGGGGGTATCCAAAGCCAAAAGCAAGCGGCTTTTCCAGATTGTCTTCTAGTGCACGATGCTTTGAGAAAGAGATGAAGCCCTCAACAATGTGGATCAAAATTTTCTTGTTCCAATGCCACAAAATTACTACATGTCTTTGGGAAATGGGTTGGAAGTGCTGAAGTTTCTAGTAGTGAGGACCCTGAAGCCAAATGAGTTGTAGAAACATTGGGGAGAAATAGATAGGAGCATCACTTTCCTCATGCGTGTGGCTGGAATAGCCAAGAACCCAAAGGCAGGTTGGGTTGAGGAGTATGTGGTGGTGAAAGGGTTGGAGGGGAAGGTGTGGGCTAACAATGATGATGAATTGGAGCCAGGTCTTGGGGATGACTAGATCGAAAATGACTTTCGTGACATGGAGGAGAAGGCCAACCACCCAACTCACTATGTGTGTGGTGCAAACTACCCGATTGTTGTTGATGCCATTGAAGCCAAGAAGATACAGGAGGTCAGGGATGTTGAAGACTAGAAACTCCAGGTTGAGTCTATGATGGTGCAGTCATGGTAATGGTATTACATTTTAGCTTTTTGCATATGGTTCTATGTTGGTGAAAATGTTGTGTATAAGTCTCTACAATTGCATTAGTTTTGACTATGTGATGCTTGGTGTGTTGGTGTATACTGGTCTGGGTGGTGTAGTCTAGCCGAGAATGGCTCTATAAAAAATATGTAATACAAAAGTCTAGGGCTTGGGTGGTTGGGGTCAAATGTAGAAATGCCAGAAGTAATGTAATGGGTTGGGTAAAAAATAAAATAAAATCTAATGTAAACTTCCTTTTGCTAATTAATAGAAAGGGTCCTCCCCCCTGCAACTATTTACTGATAAAAAATAATATAAACAATCTTATTACTTTAGCTTAACTATTGGGTTCATAATCAATTGTACACTTTTTTATTCTATTCAATTGCTCATTTGAAAATGACATTGTTCTGTATGCATGCATGTAATTATTGTAAACATTAGTTTCTACTAAAGATTGGAATTTGACATGGTTATTTTAAATAATGCATTCATTCAAATATAAATGAAAGGTCTTTTTTTTATAAGCCTATACATGTTTTGGTTGCTAGTTTAGCTTTGTAGCATTATAGTGGTAGCTTGCTAATAATGTTGATGCAATGAATTGATTTTTCCCTATTTTATTACATGCTTCAAATTAATGCAAAAGATCGAACTTTGATGTAAGAATTGACTTTTCTCTATTTTATTACATGTTAATTAATGCAAAAGATTGAACTTTGACTTTTTCACAAGTAAAAAATGATTTGATTTTGGGAGGACTCAAAGAAATATTGTCAATTTTTATTTTATTTTATTTTCCTCCCTTTAGGGATTTTGACAACTTAATTACTGATTTCCATAGTAGATGACATATTTTCTTTAGACATGAGGATTTGCACTAATTGTTTTCTTAGCTACATTTTGTTATGCAATTTTTTCTTTTAATTTTGCTTTTATAAAAAAAGTCTTGTTATTCTATTACAAGTTCAAGAGATTTTTGAATTTTTATTTTTATTTTTTCTTTTTGGGTTGCATTTGGTGGGTAGTTGGATTCTTGATTGTGAAGGATAACATTGATTGGGGTTGAGAATTATTGTCTTTTTTTAAGATAAAATAAAATTGTAGGTCATCAGTGCCCTTAGAAACTAGAATTGGTTAGATTTTCTTATCCATCAAAGTCATTATATAATTGATTATCATAAATTATTTTAAGAAAATATTCTATTACATCCTATTATAGGGCTTAAAATAATGATAAAATAAAGTAACTCTTAACTAAAACATAAAACACAAGAAATAAAGTAGGTTGTAGGAATTGCAGTTTTAACATAACTAGAAAATTTCATAATTTTTTTTTTTAACAAGTTATGAAACCCTATAAATTGTGCCATTTTAAACCAAAAAATAACTTTGAATTTAATTAGGGGAGAGGGTCCAAGTAATTTATCACCCTAACTTTGTTTCTCTCAAAATCCTATTTGGTAATTTCAAACCGCTCTTGATTTCTTACAACTTACTTGGCAAGTCCCCCAAGGGAGAGGACCCAGTAGTTGATCACTCTAACTTTGCGCTTCTAATTATCCTACATGGAAATTTCAAATCACCCCCAATTTTTTAGAGCAACTTACTTGGCAAGTCTCCTACTTATAGCCTTCGTTTCAGGGCCACATCATCAAATATGATGCCACATCAACATGGTCAAGATGTAGTTGAACAATACTTGTGCATTCACATCATGGGTAATTGAGTGTTGATGTGGCATCACACGATTGGTTTCTTTTTAGATCAAAAAAATACATTTTGTTTAATTATAGGTAATCATGTCACAACTATTGATCATTATATAGACAACTACTATCACAACTATTGAAACATACCAGCTTAAACGTCACACACTAAGCGCTGACAATGCTTAGGTGGCAGTCATGTGGGCCCCTTAACTCGTACCTCTTTCATTACGAGAACGTTTGTGTTTTTCACATTGTCGTTCTGTTTAAAAGGATTTTATTTCACGTTTTGCTTAGAAAGATTTTATATTAGTTCCGTTGTGTTCTGCTTAAAAGGATTTTATTTATGGTTGCATATATTTTAAGGATTTTACTACGGTTTCCACCTTTATTGAGTTATTTGCATATTTTTTAAAGTAAGTTTTATTGAAAAATGAATTATCAAGAACAACATTTGATTGTGAGCATATTAAAAAATAAAATGTTTGTTTATATAATTAATGAATTGAAATTTTAATTTTTCTTTATTGTTTTAATATTATTTTATAGATAATTATTTTAATAGCTTTTATTATTTTAAAATTTTAAAAAATATTTGTTATTTAAGAAATGTCTTTTATATTATTTTTTATTCAAAACATTAACTATTTCTTTTAAATTTTTTTTTACGAAATAGAAAATAAAAATGTAAAATGTGGAAGCAATATATATCAATAATTTTTGAATATTTTGAATTATTTTGAATATTATTTTATATATAATATTTTATTATTATTATTTTTAATTTTTAAAAATATATTTTTTATCTAAGAAATGATCTTTATATTTATGTATTTTTTAATTCTAAATAATTTACTTTTTTTTTTTTTTTTCGGCAAATTGCTACCTGAGTGGGTAGCGCACATCTATTAATTGCAAAAAAAATTACATCCAACTAAAGATTGGGTCAAAGACCAGGACCAAAGAACATAACAAACAACTTCCAGACATCAATGCTCATGCCTCCTATGTTTGCACCAGTGTAAACATCCCAAGTATCAGCCAACTTCTATAGCGGCAAAATAGACAGAGCACTCCAAAAGTAACTGCAAGAGCCCTTTGGAAGTAGCTTCGTCCCTCAGATGTCAAACTAAATACAACCAAGATTTGGGCACGGGAATTGCTTCTGCATCCTCTATGATCTACTATTAAAATTCATGAAATGGCGGTACTTACACCTTTGCCTCGGCTGTTGCAGTGCATCTTATCCTTGTTGGCGCTTTCCAAAGCCAGAGGCCACACGTTTAGGGATGGCAAAGAAAGTACAGGGACAGCTTGTTCAACCCCTATGTTTGCCAAACTGTCCGCCACCTTATTCGCCTCTCTAAAAACATGTTTGATAGTAAAGTTGCCCAGATTTAACATGAGAGAACCAATTTCAACTAACCAATTTTGCAACTGCCAACTTGACACCTTCCTTGCGATCACTGCTTTAACAATGAAATTTGAATCCCCTTCAATGTCTAAGTCTTTGAGACCATTGTCTACACAGTGCTTCAAACCTTCCAACAAACCGGCAGCTTTTGCCATATTATTCATTCCTGTAGGAAGCTTTATTGATGCAGCCCACACCACCCCTCCATTTGAATCTCTTACAACAAAACCTGCTCCTGACGGGCCTGGGTTACCTCTTGAGGCCCCGTCAAAGTTCAGTTTTAGTCTTCCACTTGGAGGCAGTTCCCATTTCGCCAGAGCTCTATGGGATTTATCTTTCAATAATGAACATTTTGGATGGTTTATTAAAGGCCAATTTTTCACCATTGCCACATCCCAGGCTGAGTAGAAAGCATACCTCTTATTGAGAGCCTTTAAATTAAAGTGTTCACTGATCCCACACTCGATTTTATTAATTACCGTTCCCAGCGGCATCACCTTATCATTAAAAATCCGTGCATTCCTTTCCCTCCAAAGTTGCCAGATTAGCATTGCTGAGACTTCCAACCAAAGACCAGCCATCACCGATCCTTTACCCAGTAGTGGCCAAGCCTCAAAAATAGCGTTTAGAGAATTTGAGATAGGACCCTGCCAGCTTAGTTTCTTGCAAAAATGATACCAACATTCTTGTGCAAAGGAGCATTCTACCAAAATATGATTAGTTGTTTCTTCTTCTTTGAGGCAAAAAATACATCTGAATGGTCCCTGAAAGCCTAGTTTTTTTAAACGTTCACCCGTTAAAATACGGCCGTGAAGCGCAGTCCATGCAAAAGCACCGGCTTTTGGTAGGACGAATTTACTCTAGCACAACCTACTTGGCCAGCCGCCTTCATCTTGTTCATGCCTGAGGAGTTCATAACCTAGCTTTACTGAGAAGGAGCCTGAACGTGCAACACACCACTTTATTTGATCCAGATTTGAAGTAAAAGAGATGCGCCTGTTTGCTAATTCCCTTTCCACCAAGCACCTTTGTTCTTCCGCCAACATATCTAAAGCCTTCCAAGAAAAATCCAACCGCCCATTGTGTAACCTGAAAGTGACATAGTCCCGAACTTTTTCACCCAAAGCTAGCGATCAGATCTGAGCAGCTTCCACCATATTTGGCAAATTGATTAGTGGGCTATACCCGTTCCAAGAGTCGTTCCAAAATGATGCTTTTGCACCATCGCCAATTGCCCACGTGAGGTGGTTTGTAATTAGGGATCTACTGTCCAAAAGAAAGTTCCAAAGTGCAGACCCTCTCCTTGGATTTGCAATTGTCAAAATCCTATCATTTTCCATCGAGTCCAGGTATTTTGCTCTGAGAATCCTTCCCCAAAGGCCTTCTGGATTCTCAAAAATTTTCTAAATCATTTTAGCCCCGAAAGCCCTATTATGCAAAGCGAGATCTTTAACCTCAGCCCCACCTGCTTTTTTGGACTGCTTGATTGTCTCCCAACGAATCAAAGGAATATGATGTTGATCATTCGAACCATCCCATAAGAGGTGACATTGAATTCCCACCAATCATTGTTCTACCTTTTTTGTGAGTGCCACACAAGCAAGCATGTAAATTGGAATCGCAGCAATCACTGATTTTACCATCGTCAGCCTACCCGCGAGAGTAAGCCACCGTCCACGCCAGGAGCCAATTTTATTTTTACACTTTCGAATGGTTTCCTCCCAGTGAACAGACTTTGCTGGACCCGAGAAGAGAGGGATCCCTAAATATTTAACTGGGAGATCACCACTCCTAAAACCTAGCGCAGCTTTAATCAACCTTTGCTGCCTTTTACCCACATTCAAAAAGAAAATACATGTTTTCTCCACGTTGAATAGTTGGCCTGATTCTGCTTCAAAGAGGTTGATTGCATTCTTTATAATCAGCGCCTCATTTATTGAGCCTTCCCCATACAAAAGTGTGTCATCGGCAAACATTTGATGAGTGAATGCTGGAAGTGCTGTTGAGATTTTTATCCCTTTCCATAACTGCCTGCTACATAAATATTCAATATGTTCACTCAGTGCATTTGCTAATATCACAAATAAGAAAGGTGATATTGGATCACCTTGGCGCAAACCTCTGGCTCCTTGGAAGAAACCACATGGGTTTCCATTGA